>JAHPZR010010846.1:0-48663 GCA_019787425.1 Platygyra sinensis | reverse complement strand
AATAGAGGAGAGACACCTTTTGGCAGTGCTGTTCAATGCAGACCTGTTAAACTTTCCATCCTTTAAAACTCTCAAGGTTAACACCCCAAAGGAATACACATCGCTAGCGATCGTCTGCCTTCCTCCCCGATGAATTTCAGGTGCGATGTGGGGATATCGCTTGGCTGCATCTGCGATGTTAACTTTCGGTTTCATGAGCTTTGCCTTGGTAATTTGTTTGCTCTTTCCGAAGTCAATAAGCGTCGCCTTATGGCTGGCACCGTCCAAAACAACATTGTTCCCTTTTAGGTCGTTGTGAAGGTATCCCTTCTTGTGCATAAACATCAACACCTCGCAAGTTTGTTTAAGTATTGCGGCGCACTCATTGATATCAGCAATCAGGCCTGTTGCCGCAGCCTTCGAGAGGGTAACACAGCGACCCTCAACCGCGAGCTCTTCCAGAACCAGATAAAAGGGCGCATGTAAAGAACACACTCCAAATAAATGGGGAATTCCGGGGTGGTCTCCGAGATCCGTCAATACCGAGGCTTCGTGAATGACTTCTTGTTTGGCCCGGTCACTTTCTTTCTTTGAGGAATCTCGGACTTTCATTTCTTTCACTACCACGCGGTATTGGTTACGGTACGTGGCAGTTAAACACCTTCCAAATGTCCCTGAGCCAATTTTGTTAGTCTCGTCAATGGTCAACAGGTCTCGGTCTAACTCTTTAAAGTTGTGGGTTTGCGTTGTGCGTGGTGCAGTCAACTTGGTGTGATCTTCTCCTTTTGTTGGTTTGGGAACTTTGCTACGCGTTTCCACTTCATCGTCATTCTTCCTCTTTCGCTGTTTAGACAACTCCACAAGCCTTTTCCCTCTCGAGACATGCTCCACGCTTGTTCCCTCTTTTTGCTCCTTCTCTTGCGCTGTATCTTGTGCTTTCCCCTTGCGAACTTGACAATTTTCCTGGACCGCAGGTTCTTCATGTACAGGACTTTCTTGCTGCTGCTGTCTTTGGCGCTTCTTTTTTAACCATTTCTTTCTCTGCTTTCGTTTTTCCGCTTTATCGTGCTTTCTGGACTTAAAGGCCTTTCCCGAATTCTTCCTTATAAACTTTTCTTCGCTTCTCTCTTCGCTAACTCCTTCCATGATCGATTGTTCAACACAAGACTCTTTGTTTGTGTGAATAACTTAAGCTCTTACAGCGGACACAATAGCCGAATTGTTTCCACTTCCGGTTGGCATCGTACACAAACATCATCCTATCATACATCATACACACGTGAGGGGGACATTGGGGGGTTCTGGACACCGCAATACCGCAAAAAAATTCGAGAAATACCGCAATACCGCAAAAAAAATCGCCAAATACCGCAACACTTAATACCGAGTCAAAACTCGATGTAACCCTGAGATCAGTACTCTGTACGTGACGTTAAGTGCAAATAACATTGAAATAACAATTAATATACCAGTCAAATCGAAGCTTGAACAACCCCCCCGCCTTTCCCGGGGGCAACCCCCCGGGCATTTGAATTTTTGGAAAATTTTTGTTCAAATTCCCCCCTCACTGGGCCGAAAAGCTGTTCAAATGCCCCCACCCCCGGGAAAAGTACTAGATTACTGTTGTAACTTTTCAGTAGCTTTTATTACGCTTGTGAAGCTGTGCATGTTATTTAACATGGTTTATTAGACAACGCATATTTATATATTATAGATATAAATCGTTCTTAAACACCTTCAAATACGGAACACAGCTTGTGTAGTCCTTTGGTTTTCAACCAATCCGCCACGAATACGCAATCTTTTCCTCATCAAAGTTTGTCTCCGCTGTCTCCACCATGACTTATCGCCCCCATGTGGAATCAGCGGGACTCGTAACATGAAATCGAGGCTGGCGATCAAATTCCCCACCCCTATGAGTGGTAATCAAATGCCCTCCCTCCCGGGCAGGAAGAGGCGTCAAATGCCCGAGGTATGCCCGGGGGATGTTCAAGGTTCGATTTGACTGTACATAAGAGTTTGTTAATGAACGTTAATCCGGGTAGTTTTCGATTTAGGTCATTTACACAAAATAAAGAAAACGTGTAACATTCATTGCCGTGTTGGCTAATAATTGACAAAAAGTTACCCACCCTTTGCCTATTGTGACTCAAGGAATTGCAGTGAGGGCTCAGTTTCATTGGACAGAATATCCACCATTCTAGAAAACCGAGAGTCTTAGTTCTGCAGTTACGTTTATGCACTCTGGTGGATGTTTTTGCAGGTTACAGTCCTCAGGTCACGAGTGCTACTACACTGTAAATATGTTAACAGTCTTATGTGGTTGGTATTATGCTTTCTCTATTGGAGGCCGTGAGCGCGCAACTTCAATTCTATTGTTCTTGTCCAGATGTCCTTCTGGTTTCTTCACTGCACCTGTATCGCAGAGGTCATGGGTTCGAATCCCGTTAAAGCGTAAATAGCCACTTACTTAATTGCAGGACTTCCAGGGTCGGTTAATTAGGTTTTAATTTTAATTGAGTTTACAACTTACCAAAATTATACTCTCCGTGAACTTGACGAGCCTTTTTTCTTCCTTGTCTATCCGACATCTGAATTTGTTTCTCTTGGAATAGTTTTCTCCTCCTTTCCCCTCTTCGTAAAATATTGCAATACAATCGATTACAGCGTGTTCACGAGGACCAGCCACTGCCATTGCCGAAGCGCGCGGGTTTAAAACGCTCCTTGACCCCATGTCAAGTCTCAGTGTTAAATATCAAATGGTATTAAACGTCACGTCAGTGCAAGACCACGCGGCTGCGAATTGTAATTGGCTGATGAAACGTTAAAATTGTTGATCGATTGGTACTGTTCATAATCACTTACGATCACGTTTCAAATAATAACTCGCGTGATGGAAGATGTCTGACATTCTGTTTTAGCTTGTTTCCGAAACAATCGCGGAGGATAAAAAAAAGCTTGGAAAACGTAGCAGGACTTAAACGATAATTTTTGATACCGCCCAAACTGCTAAAAAACCGCATCCCGCAGCTCCAGAAAATACCGCAATACCGCAATTCGAGATTAAAATTCCCGAAATACCGCAAGAAAAATGGAGCAATACCGCAATACCGCAAACCCCAATGTCCCCCTCACACGTGTGCTTCCACGTTGAAATGGCGACACGTTTTACTTATACGCAAGAGTGTGGTTTCTGCCTTAAACGGTTCAAAACGCTTCGCGCAATTGTAAAACACAAGGAAACAAAGCACCCAGAGGAAGCAGGTTCACCTGACGGTATCAGGTTCTGGGACAACGAAGAGCAAATTGTTCGTGTACCCAATATCGAATGTATGGATTCCCGATCGTTAGAATACAAAGAGGGATACTTGCCATGGCTAGCAGGACTTACCGAACAGATAAATGCCTCTTTAAATCCTGGTCTGCGAGGTTAGTAACGTGCTTGTACATGTCTATTGACAAATGAATGAAACGTTTTTTTTTGGATAAATGATTACTTTTTTGTGACAGTGACAGCGATCAAAACGTTCATGTAGTTATCTTTTGTATTTAGGTCGCTGGTTCACAATCGTATTACCACAAGTTCCAGAGAAGTTCTTCGGGCATTTTGTCTCGCGAATAGGATGCAAGGTTCACAGTATGAGACAACTTCCCCATAAGAAGCCGCCCTTCTACTCGACATCAACAAAGCGCATTTCATACAAAGTTTTCAGCATCGTCCCATTTGCTGACGCACTGCGTGAGCAAGATGTGGTCGAGTTGAAAGTGTCAGTGCTGTTTAGTGGAAGAGAAGAAGTCATGGGCAAGGAACTTAATGATCCACTTGATGAACTCCAAGCCGCCAAGAACCGCAGCTACTGGAGTACAGCCAACAAAGTGAACCCTGACAAGAGGGCCAATTACAAGGCAACTTTAGATGTCAGTGAAGGTGAAGGGCGTAGCACGCGAGAAGTAGAATTAATCTGGTGGCCAGAACTATTCACGGCCACAAAGCAGGGAAAATTTGCAGTGAGGTTCTTTATAAAGAAGGTGTTCATCTGAGTTGACCATTGCATCTCTTGTGCACTTTGGTCGAAAAATGTTCAAGGAACGTTTTGAAATGTATTAGTTATTGGAATTATTTTTTCTCTTTAAGACTCGTTCGTTACGTTGGGAAAAAAGCCCACAGAAAACTGGGTGTTAAGTATTGGAATTAACGGGCAAACTTTTATCACAGAATATAGCTATTTTATATTGATTCATACCTGTATTTATACATTATCTTGGGCCATAAAAAAGCCCTGTGGGACATCAGAAGTTCGCCTGAAAAACTGGCCTTGATTTATACTAAAATTATAGAATAATATACGTCAACTGAAAAAGTTTTTTAGGATAATAATTGATCAACAAAAAATAAAGAGGCTCTCGTCACCTCGGGATTTGGGCGTGCCACCTGAAATCCCTCAGGGAGAGGAAAGCCAGAGAAATTGGCCCTATGAATGTCCTAACAATAACAATACTTTTAAAACCTTATTTAAAAGTTACCCACTGTGTTTAAATTTCACTTGCAAAAATAACTTAGTTACTGACCTTTAAAACAACAGTGACTAATAAGTACTTTTTTAGATTTCGCATATTGTGTTAGAGCATTAAGTCTAGAGTGATAAAATTGTATTATTTTTCACTCATAGAATTGTATTGTTTAATTTTGTTTTCACTGAAAACCCCCACAAGGAGATTATCAATAAAATTATTTAACCGTGTTTTTTTATATTTTTTAAGTTATTTTTTGTCATGTGCTTTGCTGGGCCCTTCAAAACACACCTACAGAATAAAAAAAGAGTGGGATAAGGTATAGCCTGGTGAATAGTACATAATTGGTGTGGTTGGATCACACAGAATCTACTGTTAGGATTAAAAGCTGTACTTAGTCTGGTCTCTCCCCCTTGATATGAAACTCAAAGAATAAACTTCAATATGGACCAAAGCCCCAGTGGGCATGGCTCTGGAGTTTTTGAGACGCACAAGCTTCACCACCACGTCAAGGTGACAGCCTCAGGTGAAGAAAAACAAAACAAAACAAAATAGAAAAAGAGGTTCTCATTACCTCAGGATTTGGCCTAGGTTTATACTAAATTCGATAAAAATAAAAGTCAACTTAAAATGCTATTTTGGATAAATAACTGATCAACACCAAATGAAGAGGCTCTCGTCACCTCAGGATTTGGGCGCGCCGCCTGAAATCCCTGAGGGAGAGGACAGCCTGAAAATATTGGCCTAGGTTTATACTAAATTCAATGAAAACAAAGTTCAACTTGAAATGCTTTTTTGGATAATAACTGATCAACTCAAAATTAAGAGGCTCTCGTCACCTCAGGATTTGGGCGCGCCGCCTGAAATCCCTGAGGGAGAGGACAGCCTGAAAATATTGGCCTAGGCTTATACTAAATTCAATGGAAACAAAATTCAACTTGAAATGCTTTTTTGGATAATAACTGATCAACTCAAAATTAAGAGGCTCTCGTCACCTCAGGATTTGGGCGCGTCGCCTGAAATCCCTGAGGGAGAGGACAGCCTGAAAATATTGGCCTAAGTTTATACTAAATTCAATGAAAACAAAATTCAACTACAAAATGCTTTTTGGATAATAACTGATCAACTCAAAATTAAGAGGCTCTCGTCACCTCAGGATTTGGGCGCGCCGCCTGAAATCCCTGAGGGAGAGGACAGCCTGAAAATATTGGCCTAGGTTTATACTGAATTCAATGAAAACAAAATTCAACTACAAAAATGCTTTTTTGGATAATAACTGATCAACTCAAAATTAAGAGGCTCTCGTCACCTCAGGATTTGGGCGCGCCGCCTGAAATCCCTGAGGGAGAGGACAGCCAGAGAAACTGGCCTAGGTTTATACTAAATTCAGTGGAAACAGATGTCAACTTGAAATGCTATTTTGGATAATAACTGATTAACACAAAATGAAGAGGCTCTCGTCACCTCAGGATTTGGGCGCGCCGCCTGAAATCCCTGAGGGAGAGGACAGCCTGAAAATATTGGCCTAGGTTTATACTAAATTCAATGAAAACAAAGTTCAACTTGAAATGCTTTTTTGGATAATAACTGATTAACACAAAATGAAGAGGCTCTCGTCACCTCAGGATTTGGGCGCGCCGCCTGAAATCCCTGAGGGAGAGGACAGCCTGAAAATATTGGCCTAAGTTTATACTAAATTCAATGAAAACAAAATTCAACTACAAAATGCTTTTTGGATAATAACTGATCAACTCAAAATTAAGAGGCTCTCGTCACCTCAGGATTTGGGCGCGCCGCCTGAAATCCCTGAGGGAGAGGACAGCCTGAAAATATTGGCCTAGGTTTATACTAAATTCAATGAAAACAAAATTCAACTACAAAAATGCTTTTTTGGATAATAACTGATCAACTCAAAATTAAGAGGCTCTCGTCACCTCAGGATTTGGGCGCGCCGCCTGAAATCCCTGAGGGAGAGGACAGCCAGAGAAACTGGCCTAGGTTTATACTAAATTCAGTGGAAACAGATGTCAACTTGAAATGCTATTTTGGATAATAACTGATTAACACAAAATGAAGAGGCTCTCGTCACCTCAGGATTTGGGCGCGCCGCCTGAAATCCCTGAGGGAGAGGACAGCCTGAAAATATTGGCCTAGGTTTATACTAAATTCAATGAAAACAAAGTTCAACTTGAAATGCTTTTTTGGATAATAACTGATCAACTCAAAATTAAGAGGCTCTCGTCACCTCAGGATTTGGGCGCGCCACCTGAAATCCCTGAGGGAGAGGACAGCCTGAAAATATTGGCCTAAGTTTATACTAAATTAAATGAAAACAAAATTCAACTTGAAATGCTTTTTTGGATAATAACTGATCAACTCAAAATTAAGAGGCTCTCGTCACCTCAGGATTTGGGCGCGCCGCCTGAAATCCCTGAGGGAGAGGACAGCCTGAAAATATTGGCCTAGGTTTATACGAAATTCACTGAAAACAAAATTCAACTTGAAATGCTATTTTGGATAATAACTGATTAACACAAAATGAAGAGGCTCTCATCACCTCAGGATTTGGGCGCGCCACCTCAAATCCCTGAGGGAGAGGACAGCCTGAAAATATTGGCCTAGGTTTATACTAAATTCAATGAAAACAAAATTCAACTTGAAATGCTTTTTTGGATAATAACTGATCAACTCAAATTAAGAGGCTCTCGTCACCTCAGGATTTGGGTGTACTACATGAGAGCCATGAGATTGACTTTGAATTTACTCTTGCAGCAGTGAGGGTTACTTCCATTCAACAAATTGATATAAGAGCCTTTGCCGGTGGTCTTTCATGTCCTTGAAAAGCCATTTAAAATGTGGGATTGTGGCCTGACCAATATTCATAAAATCTTTGGCAGCAAGAATAACACCCATGCCACAACTGCCACAACCTTCTCCACTCAAAGGTTGAACAGGCATACCAAACCGTTGAATTGGAAGGGAGATGTTCCATGGTGGCTGTGGTGGTAACGATTGCTTGGACATTGACAAATGAATAACCTCCACCAAAGCCTGAATAATGTCACAGATATTTAAAGGTGGATTGACCTTGAGCCCATCATCAAAAAAGGCTTGGCAAGAAACCATGTTAAGGCAAAGAAGACCCCAGTGGTTATCATTGATGTGTATTGGGGTTATTAACCACTGGAGTTGATTTATTTCTCTACCAGAAATGTAGGGCACTACTTTAGAATGAAGGTAGTTACAGTTACCACTTGAAGCCCACGTCTGAGTTAAGGAAGGCAAATAGATACACTGAGCACCATTAGCCTGTGCCTCTTGACAGTACTTTAAACAAGCACCATCAATAATGAAGCCTGTGAGGTACCTCTCTGCAACTAGTGATGACAAATCATTGGCATCAACTATGATGTTTCCAAAGCGAAGTATCTCTTGTTGAGGTTTGGAATCAAAAAGTACGGCTGCAACTTCTTGAATGTTACTGTCTGTCAGGACACTGGTATCAGAGAGCCATCGTTTTTCCTCTGTCACTCTACGTTTGACTGCAGCACCTATCACAGCCTTCCTCCAAATTTCTATCATATGCTGGTCAAACACACCTAGATTGGCAAGTTGTATTGCAACATCAGATTCGTTGTCATCATCTTCGTCTGCCTGAGATAGAAGCTGCTGGCACTTACTGATTGTAGCTTCACAAGGTCTAACACCCACCATCAAAGGATTGGTTAGACATTTGGGGCCAATTATAAGCTTAATGTCGTCATCTTTAATCTGGACAACTGGTGGAAAGTTAACCATTGCAAGCTCCTCTCTAGTTGCATTTCCATTGACACATATTCTTAAATCTGCAGAGTGAGGGGAGACCACTGCAGTAGAGGAAGATGATGTTATGGAGGAATTGCTAACAGGCATTTGAGAGATTTTAAGATCAGGTTTTGTAGTGCTTACTGACTTGGGAGAGGGGGAAGTTCTAAGGATAGGTGTACCTATCGAGAGGTTGGACTGGGCAGGGGTACACAGTGATTTCAAGGCACTTGCCCACAGAGCATGATCATAGTTAAAAGCAGGAATGCTTTCTGGAGAAATAGTAACTGATCGCTTTATTTTATCCCACTCATACTCAAGGAAATCTTCACCAAAGGCCATGGTAAACAAGTTGTTCACAGCAACGATCCATTTCTTATCATCCAGTGACCATATCAATTCCTTATCCTGAGCCCAGCCACATCCCCTGAAATGGAACGGCTTCCCTATGAGCAGAACACGGGAGTAAAACAATTATTATAATTTATTCAAATTAAGAGTTATTCTATTAAACCTCCCCTGTCTGTCAAATGCACAAAGGACATCAGCAAAGGACATCCTGTTTGTTAAAAATTATACATACCATTTTTGATGCTATCTAAGGCCATATAGAAGGACAACCTCATGAAGAGCAGCTTTTCCGCAAAAAAGTGTCGTAACATTTGACCAACTAAAAGATATTAAACAAAAAGATGTGAGTTCCAGCACAGAGAAAATAAACATGTTCATAGCAAGAATGTTTAAGCCGAGGCCATGGTGGGAATCACCTACATGTATACAACTGGAAATTTATAGGACAATGTTTACTATAGGGACGACACTATCCACCAACATATCATCTATATTTTGGTCTGTCTACTCCACCTACAGTAAAGTCCATGGATGAAAAGTAGGTCAGTTGACAGACAGCTGATGTCCAATTATATATGTATATATGTTAAATGCTCTGAAGAGCAAAGAAGGCCCAATAATCTAAGTAACAGAAACAATTTACAGCCCTGAATAATAATACATGTATATTTAAAGCATGGTTATTAAAATGTAGGATTAAGTCTGGCTGGTATTGGCATAAAAACTTACTTGAAGATCCACTTCCATGCCTATCATGAGAAGTAGACCTGGAGTAGAGTAGTCTTTGAAGACTGTGTGTGGCCTCAAAACCTTGATTGGTGTACTCCTTCAAACTGAGAAAATTCCTCATCAGCATGGGCACATGTTCGATGGTCAGGTGACCATAATCTCCAGTTCCCAGTTGACTTCCAAACATTTCTCTGAGAAGGAATCCCCACTCCTTGCACTGGAAGTAAATCCAAGCTAACGTATTAGCACTGTTACCTAATTTGGAACTTATTTGGCAAGGAATAAACAATTCAGTAACGACTCACTTAAACACAGGTACAGTCAATTAAACTAGTAACTTTATTTTCACCTCCAAAATATATGGCGTCATTCCAACAGCATGTAGAAGATAAGTCTTGAATTAAAACCCCGTTATACTACTTATAATGCTCAACTAGTTATGGGGTATATTAATATACATGCAATGGCATGAAATTACTTTAACTGCTAATCTGCCATTAAACTCACAAGATGCTATGTCTAGCATCTCCACTGATTTCCAGTTTTTAATACACTAAAATTGCAAGTATAGTAACTAAAAATAAATTAGATGCATAGTAATCATTACCTGTATGTCAAAAATGTCTATTAAGTGCTGCTCATTTTCCTTATAGACACAGTTCCTCATAATTTCAGCAATATCTCTCCAGCCAGTGAATACCTAAGAGGGATGTTAAGTGTCAGTGAATACCTAAGAGGGATGTAAAGTGTCCAATCAATCAATCGATCGATCGATCCATCGATCGATCAATTAATCAATCAATCAATCAGTCAGTCAGTCAATCAATCAATAAATCAGTCAGTCAGTCAGTAAGTCAGTCAGTCAGTCAGTCAACCCTTTATTCAAGCATACTACTAATGGTATGGTGTCTATATTATAGCTGTTATAGAGATGTTATAAATAAGTGCTACATTACCTTTAAAAAAAATTCAAACACAACTTCTGCTGTATAATCTGCTAATTGTGACCATGTCTCATCCTTGGACATTCTGGGCCTTTTTGCCCTTGGTTTACAGCTGGGTACTGCAAGCTTGATGTACTTTTGCTCGGCTTCTTCCAATTTGAATTTCCAACCATCAAGTCTCCTTTGAATTTCCATTTCCACCTCTAGAAAAGATACAAGCCCTTCTGTTAAATAAGTTGAATGTAAAGATCCCCCATGAGGCAGGTTAAGGCATAAAAAGAACACTAGGTCCTCTTCTAAGTAACCCACCAGCTAAAAATTGGTAAGCCATTCATTAGATCCCCAGTATAAAAAGAAAATGTATATGAAAGACACATACCTGATCCTGCTAGACAAACGTCCTCCTGCCTTGTACCAAAATCTCTTGTAAACTTATTACTTGAAATGATATCTTCAAAATACTAGAAAATAAATAAAAGAAAATGAAATTCTGGTACTTAACTATGGAGTTCTCAATATTTACTATGTCATAATTGTTTAATTCAAGCTGTAAAAGAATTCATTGAATTACAGTTACCTTAATTCGTTCACTGCAGAATGTAACCTTGTTCAACAAAGCCAGCTTGGCAACTTCAGGATCATGGTAAAATGCCTTTAGCTTGTCATGTGGCAATGCATTTCTGACAATTGACTCAATGTTCCTCAAGAACTCCCTTTCAGTGTTGCCTTTTGGAAGTAAAATAATAATAGGCATGCATATGGTTTAGAAACATTAAAATGCAACATTTTGGTTCAGCTTGTTGACCAGTGATCATGGTGGCATGTCAGTACTATCAGATATAATATTATTATAAGCGTATCTTATATTCTAAAAGGTAAATTATGTTGGCTTAAAAAATGTATCTGCAGCTGGTTTTTTTTTTAAAACATCTGAATACCCTTTTAAACCAATGACAATTATGGCTATTCATTGGGTGTATTTTCAGTTAATGGTATACAATTTACTTACCAGAAAATGAAGCAACCTTGATGTTATGCTTTTCCACAGCAGTCTCCTGGCCTTCCTTTAACTTCACAGATATTCGGCTATTGAAGTTTTCTGGCCCATACTGTGACAGTTCATCATTACATTCTGTGAGAGAACCCACTTGATAGGCAAATAAACCCAATGACCTTAGAAGCTGTTCTGTGTTACGTAGCTCACAATGGAGAGCGCACAGATTAATAGAGGACAAATCTTCCTCCAAAAGGAATGTGAGGTCATCGCGGATGCCTCTGAAACTAAAAGCAGACAACACAAAGTTGTTTTTTTGCGACAGTAAATGAGCTGGTTACAAGTAAAGCGCCAGCAATGAGGAAAAGACGACCCGAGAATAGCGAACAATGAGTGGTTTAATAACAAACACTAGAAGTACAAATGTCTCTGCCAGATCGGCATGTACAGTTTACTCTCTTTCAATTTTGCAATCCTTGTCTGAGAAGCATCTACCAATAATTTTATTTTGCTCAGTACATGTACAATGTAGATGACATATGAACAGACAAACCCAAAATATTTAAAGAATATGTTTAGGTATAAAACAACAATTTTTAGTTTTGCACAATGTTTTAGCAGGAATTTCTCCCTTCTTCATTTTAGAATATTGAGCAGTGACTGAAATTATGATCTTCAATGTGACAATCAAATTAAATAAAAGATCTAGTTGTAAAAAATAGAAAAAGTATAGTGAGGCTATATTCACCTTCCAATGTTGGCCTTAGAGATACTAAAATGCTCCAGGCAAACAGCATGGGTACCAAGATCACATGAACAACCCTATAGGAAAAATTGCCGGAGTATTTGAAAGCTGAAGACTTGGATTTACTTGTGCATGTACTAGCAGTTTTAATAAACAAAATATCTTATGACAACCTAAAAAATGCTTTTTTGCCATCTGGCATGATGCATGCATGTGCAACAGCTCACAAACTGAAACAGTTATGTCACTCTGAAGTCATCTTTTAATTAATTATCAATTAACTCTGGTTTAAAAATTATTAATCTAAAAGCATACAATAAACAAATATAGTATATAGTGTATCAAAATCTTTGTGCTAATTGGGGACACTATAAATAAACTGAACTAATTCAAAAGTAATGTTAACATGCCCTCTAAGGTAAATAACTTAGGACATACCCTTATGGCTTTGCATATAAAACAGAACTCAACATCAATGCCTTGTTTGCCAAGTTTGAAATTCTCGTCATCATCTTTCACAAGTAACAGATACAATGCCTTTAAGTCCAGTATGACTAAAAAAAATAATACTTGTTAGAAAATTGTCGATAATATTATTAATAATGAATGTTTACTGTTGATCTTTATTACCTTCACTCGTCAGATGATGTTGAGTGGTAATAATGATCAGCATTAAAACATAGTTCAGTCTGCATCAGGGTAAGAAGTAAACATTTAGCATGATGTCATGAGGAGTCTTTCTACTCCCCTCTGTATCCTAGTCCCCTGGTATTATATTTACCAGTTTATACACCTGGACAGAGAGAGGCACTATGAGAGTAGTGCCTCGCCCAAGAACACAGTATACCTGTTATGACCATGGCAAGAGCTAAGTATTGGACTGTTATATCTCCAAAACTATCAACAACACCATTTGACTAATTTCAATTCGTTACCTTTAAACTTCACAGTGTATGTCTTCCCATCCACAAAAATGCCATTTTTCTTCAGTGCATCCTTTTGCCTGTTTACATCCATAATCAACTTTTTCAGGCTTGTCCTTGAGATATAAAATAAAACATTTTGTTCATATTAGGAAAGCTTACCCGCAGACCTTTAATATGTCAATATCAAAGCTTGGAAACAATTCTTAGGATAGTGACTATAGTTAAATTACCAATCACTAATATCAGCTACAACACTATATTTTCTGAGGTTCTTAGTACTGTAAGCTATTATTCATAATAATAAGTTGTTAACTTAACACTTAGAATACATGTACTACCCTGAGTTTTCCACAAGGTTAGGGAATTGTCAACAAGGTGTAATAGGTGACCTCTAGGACACTTAATCTTGTACAAGAGTGGATGAAAGAATCTATGAGAGTCTATACTAGAGTGGTTGCAATGAGAGCTTTGACTGCAGACTCTTTAGTCACCTACGGAATGGAACCAAGTTGAATTGTTTCAATTTCGAGATTTTTTCCCTGTTGACAGTAAGGCACATAATCATGGCCCACCACTGAATAGACAGCAATGGGAGAACAAATCAAATTTGACTGCAGGAGCAAAAGCATGATGTATACTATTTAAAAAAAAATACTGACCTGTCCTCTTTACAATTAGCAATTGCTAATAGGCACGCCGATTTACAACTTTGGTTGGACAGGAATGGTGTTTCCTTGGGGACCACCCCAACTAAAACCTGATTTCGACCTAAAAATTCAACCAAAATGGGATTTTATGCAAGTGAGGATGCATGCTACCTCACCATTATAAAAATACATAGATCAACTCCTTCTCTTTCTATATCCTAGATTAGAATCTTGAGCAATATATGTACAAATATATCCACTCTACCTCACCAACTATTAATACAAGTACAAGAAAAATATATAAGAAAATATTTGCAAGCTTCAAACCAATCTCCTCAATTAACTTCTGTTAGTGTCACAATGTGCATGTTAAATCCATGACAGAGCCCTTTTAATAAAAGTACACAAGAAAATAAGAAAACTCTTACCAAAATAAAGGCCTTCCATCAAGCTTTAGACTTAACTCAATGTCATCATTCAGCTGACCATGTAACCTGAGTTCTCTCACAAGCCACTGAACAACAGGTTCAAGAGCAACTTGAAAGCCAGGTATATCTGGGTCCTGAATATAGGTGTTATTTTCAACATATTCTGCACATTTTCAAATACCATGGCTTGAAGTACCTTCATCTTATTTTTTGTAACCAGGATTGGTGTGTCACATGATTTCTATATGTGAAAATACAAATTATACTTCACATGGTGATTAAATAAAAAGGTGCTGAGTTGAGCTAATGATATGGTTTAATTAACTCAATCTACATGTGGGCTACCCACAGTTTTAAGGTTGACGTGTCTCACATCCAAGCGATGAAGTGTGTCCAGTTTTAACTGTGGCAATTCATTTTATTTCAAAATTCTTGGTAATTGGTGTGATAGCCAGCTCTGCATTAGTAAACTTTAATTTTATATGGGGATTTAGATATCTACAGTTTAAACAGGCTGCACAATATCCCTAAAGGTGCTCAAAAAGTATACAGTAACCTTAATACTACAGAAAATAATCTGCAAATCAGGTTTGAACAAAGTGCACTAGCAACATTAACAATTACTAGCATGTGTAGTGGTATTAATATAATTTAGATAAAAAATAAACATGCTATAAATTAAACTTCAGCTTCCAAATCTCTTCATGGTGGCCAATTCACATTATCAACCCAGTTGACAAAACCAAGTTATCATGCTATTACATGTAGATTTATTTTGTTGACTCACGCTGTTAACAGATTCAGAACAACATCCAACTAACATGCAGAAAATTAAATAAAAAAGAAAAGAAAATTCACAAGAAAATTTAGTTTTGTTGTTGTTGATGTTTTCAACTATACAAAGACAGAGTGGATGACAAACTATAAGCATTTAATGACATCAAAATACTTGATGATGATCATAGACTGAAGAGTAAATGCACGTATCAAGGTCAAGGGGGAGGTGGGGAATAGGGTGGGAATTTGACATTTTCCAAAAAAAACTGCTGTAAAATTTCTTACCCCGGGCAAAAATGTGAGGTCAAATATAATTAAAATTCCCCACCCCAGGAAATGATTTGTGGTCACGGGCACAAAAAAATTCCGAATATCCCTACTCCAAGGACAGCAAGATAATTTAAACATCCTACCCCCGGGCCAAAGCGATCGACCAAATCCCTGCCCTATGCCCCACCCCCCCCTCCCCACCCCCCCTGTCGGCTTGACATTGACAGGTGCATAAGCCATAAATGGCACCTGTACTTTAATCCAAATTCCTATATCCAAAATAACTGAAAGAATTAACAACAATATGGACTGATAGACATATGAAGAATAAATTTAAACAATGAGCTTAACAACAATAATCTGCTTCCCGCAAAGTACAGAACATGCCCCCATTTTTACTGCTTACCCCCTCTCCCCGCTGATATTACTGAGTAGATAAATCAAATTGGATAAAAAAAACAAACAAACAAAAGTTTGAAAAACTGAGACTGAGCGACTTACCCCACTTTTCCCAAGTTTGGTTCTGTTCAGAAACGTCTGCCAACCCTCATCAGAAATGCGTGATTCTAGCTTAGATAGGAGGAGAATCCAATCTGCTGGAGGACACATTTCATCGACCCTTTTTCGCCACAGCTCCTCAGGTACTAGCTCCTCGAAGGTTTTTCGCACACCATGATCCTTTTCAACTCGTTCAAAAATGTTACGTACAATTTTTCTCCCATCGAAATTGTCTTTCCTCTGGAACAAGCAACACTGTTATTTCACTCTATGTCTCATCATGGCCTGAGCATACAGTAGTGATGCTTTCCATCACAGTTTCCACTTTTTTCTGATCTTCCTTTTCTTGGTTAGAGGGGCAAAGCAAGAACCTCCTATATCGGACACTGATGACAAAAGAACCATCTGGAGACGATGAACTCGACAAAGGTGAACTCAAAGTTGACGAATTACTCGTGCTGGTAGGAGTCGAACATTTTGGCGGGCTTTCATCATCTTTTGGCGGACTTTTCGGAGCACGATTTGAGAGATCTGCAGAGGAGGGTTTTATAGGCCCTGAATCAGCGGGTGCTAGATCATCCCTGGCATAATTGCATCTGTCGCTACTTCCCAGAGTAGCCTCAAGAAGAGAGCTCTGACATTCGCGATCGTCGCTTTGTGACAACCACAAGTCACTGTTTAGAGCCCTTCTCAAATGCCGGAAGATCTCGGATTTGAAAAATTCTCCTTCGCCAGGGTTTTTGCGGCGCAGATTTCCAGCGAGCAAAGCGAAAGTAGTACCAGCATAAAGGGTGTCAGCAGCTTTCGCTCCCTTGTTAAACCACGACAAAGGTACAAGCCCGCCATTTTTGTCCTCAAGGTCGCCAATGTTTACGCGGCAAACTTCCTCGGGAAACAGTTCAAATATGCCATTACCGCAGAATTTTCTCGGAGGGATCACGCATAACTCATCGATTAAGGCGAACCAAGTCTTCTGCTTATCCGAGAATGGCGAGAAAATTCGATGAAACATTGTCAGAACGGCGGAAGAGATCGCCGGAGCGATCCACGAAGATTGAATGACTTTTAGCGCGCTTCCCGAATTCATATTTACCGCGAGAATAGATTATAGCCAAAAATAGTCTGATCCAATTTAGTATTAGCTAGAAATTAACTTAAGATATCTGCTTACTTTCACCACTTGTACATTGAACATTGACAAAGGCGGTTTTCCCCTGTCTAAAAGGTGTTCAAAAGAATGCGTAAAACCAATTACTGGAGACTAATCTGCGGTCGTTTCCGTGGTAACAAGAGCCCCCGGTGCGTGCATTAAAATCAAGCCTCTGGCTTATCGTGTTTTCTCCTCGTGTAGTCTCTTCTCATAAGCCTGCTTGAAAGTTCTTACAGTACTTTCCTTTAATGTTGGGAGTTCCTTTTTGAAATGATTGATGGCTTTCAAATTACCATTCTCACTGGCATATTTCCCGATATTGGCGCGTGTTTCAGCCGAATAGTGTTGGTATTTTCCATGTTTTCGTGCTGCTGAAGTAGCCAAGGAACCTTCAGTCGAGTGAGGATTCGCCAAGCTCGCAATTGACGATTCCACAGCATGATATTCGACATTGCCCAAGGAAGTGCTTTCTTGGCTTGGAAAGTAGGCCAGAGCAGACTGAATTTCAACAATTTCCAGATCTTCAGAGGCATCAGAATTGTTCCGTTATGTTTTTCTTTTGAACTGTGAAACCACAACGAAACAAGGACATTTTACCAAAGAAACTCAAACCAGAATGTGGCCGTCTTCGCAGCACTGTCACGCCAATAAAAGGAACAGGAAGGCTGTTGTGTATTGTTGTTGGTTCAACAGTCTTAGTTTACAGATACGTGTTAGCTGTCACAACAGACCACCCACAGAGTGGAACAGCAAACACACCAGATTACAATGGCAAGCAGAGATCACAGTGGGTCTATCACGTATTCGTTTAAGTGCGGTCTCCGCGGGTTTCACGTTTATAAAGAGGTTTGGAGTCCGATTGTTGGAGAGCAATTGAAATGCTGCTACGAGAGAAATAACTGTTACGATCGTTCTGCTATTGCCGCGACCAAGCGCCTTCAAGGCTGTCTTGCCGACTCTACAGTTGGTCACTTTCCAGAGCAACACAAAAAATCTCGATCGGCGACCGAAAAGTGTAAGTGTAAGTGTAAGTGTAAGGTGTAAGACCCCCAGTTTAAGCCAATTGCAAGGACGGAACTATTCGAGCCATTGTAGTTTTAGCCAATCAGCAGGTGCGTTACATCTAGACTTGTTCGGGTAGGTTGTGTTTGATTTGTTTTTGATGTGGAAGGG
Source organism: Platygyra sinensis (assembly GCA_019787425.1). NCBI lineage: Eukaryota > Metazoa > Cnidaria > Anthozoa > Scleractinia > Merulinidae > Platygyra > Platygyra sinensis. Next base: position 30,736 of record JAHPZR010010846.1, on the reverse strand, counting down.
TCATTGTGAAGCGCGAGTGTTTTCTTTGCTGTTGTCTTTATTCAACTGTGAACAATTTCGTAGTCTCAGAACATACCAAACCAGCGAATCGAATATTGAGGAAAACTGTATGTTAGACAAGAGCAAATCCAGCGTGCAAGATACAAAATCGACACGAAACCGCGTGTTCACCACAGAAATATTGAACAAGCGTGTTCATGAATCGAAACAGTGTATGTATGCCTTCTCTGTTTATCCATATCGAACTGAAAGTTCTGTCGGGCAGCGTTTTAACCACTAAGAGCAATTCCGGTGTTCAAATCTAGCATATCGAACTCAGTGAAGGTTCAGTCGGGCAGCATTTCCGAACAGAACTGAGTGTTTATCATTCGAACCACTGGAGCAAATCCAGTGTTCAAATCAAAACACAAATCGAACCTGTTTGCCACAGAATTAAACAAGCGTGTTCATCAAACTAGCGTGTTTACTTTCTCTTTGACTTTGCCCATCGTATTGAACTGAAGTGAAGTGAAGTGAATACTTTATTTACCCGTCGGATTGTAGAGTAGCTTTATCGCAGCTAATATCTCCGAGCATCTCACAGTATAACAACAAAGGCCAGACCACAACACCGGGAACTTCATGCCCTACTCTTTACGATAAGCGCGTGGGTTCTTTTACTTACCCTGCTAACCATAACATCGAAGATGCAGGAGACGGGGCCTACGGTTTATTATTTGAAAGTTCGACCGAGCGGAGATAGACTGCAAAACCTTCGATCTTTAGGGAAACAGTTTCGCGGAAGCTCCGGCGACTCGCCGTCTTGAGGCTCGCCGGCTACTCAAAAATGACTTCTGAAAAATTTTTATTTGTAACAATGTGAGCCTATCCGTCAATAAAATTAAGCACAAATACTATGTCTAATTTTCTTCTCAACAAATACGTAGCGATTAATGCAACTGTTATAGCTGTAAGATAAAAGAAATGTGAAATCAATTGGGTCGTGAGAATTGTCGCGAAAAACGTGACGTGGGCACCGAGCCGTGACGGCAGCGCTGAAATATTTGAATTTGATAGCCGGGGTTAGAGGTCACTTTTTCCTCTGAAAATGAAGCGAAAAACCCAGCAATCGCTGCTTAGTGCCTGGGACAAATTTAACAGAAACAGAGATAACACAAATGAAGTTAAGTTGTTTTCTTTCGAAAATATAATTGAAATTAGTTCATAAATCTCCAGTGAATGTACGCGTAATTTAATTAGTTCTTTAAACACGACTTGCAACCCAGCGCTTGGTTTGCACATGATTTTCGAGCGCAAATAACTGCAATGTATTTGGAAAAAAAATTAATAAAAGAAGATTTCAGCAAAAGAAACAAACTTTGCAAGATCTTCTAACTTGGCAGCCGTAAGATATCGATGTTTGAGTAAAATTTGAAAGTGAGAAAAAATTGGCGAGCTTGTTGTTATAAAGCGAAACAATTTCAAAATACGTCAAGTTTAAGTGAATGTATTAATTCTATCACTTTCGAAATCATGGACGAAAAACCGAAACTATCACAAAGGTTCAAAAAGTCGATGATGGTCCGCACGCTCAAAGTATTACAGCACAAATTACACTGAAATGCACCTTCAAAATTTTCTCGGAGAGGCCCCAGGAACCCCCAATAAAAGGTGGGCCCTCTCCTCCACGTGGCCCCGATAAAACCACTGCACGTATTTTTATAAGCATTGTCCGCCGCCTACTCAAAGTTTTTCTCCGGCCCTCTACTTCAAATTTTTGGATGGACCCTGTCAAACTGACTGACAATGCTCCTCGAATCAGCGTACTCTCAATATCCTACTGGATTGCGTGACGAACGAAAGCAGCCTTACCCCCAAGGGGTGTCATGTTACCGGCCGGTAAAAGCGTTATTTCTCTCAGTAATGTTTGTATCAGAAGAGAACCAAATACCCGTCATGCTGTATTAATAAACCCTTATTACATCACAAATTATTTGCTCGTTGGCACTCTATCGATAGGTATACCTAGTACATAGGCGTGTTTCTTCATTAAATTGAGAAAACTAGAAATATAGGAGGGTATTAAATTTTGCAACATTAAATTTTGCGGGAATTTTTTTTCGCGTCGCTTTAAGTTCGCGATTTTTCTAAATCGCGAAATTAAAGCAACGCGAAAATTAATACCAATAAGGGTTATCACAGAGGCAAAATTATGGACGCAGAAGAGGCAAGATAGACTATGGTGGCAAGTTTCCTTTGACTTCATTATGTGACAGATCTGTATGTGTGAGCTGCTTTGTAGTTTCTGGGAATATGCTCCAATGCAATGGGAATTTTACCTTTTCCCTTAACTTCTTTGGAAAATCGATTCTCCTGTTCGTGCAAAAGCGTTTGTTCCACGAAACGGAAAACAAATACAAATCGTGGCTGTGAATGCAGGTGTAGTTCGACAGGAAATTCGTGTCGAAACATGGTGAGATTATTTAGGCACATTGCTTGGGTGTAATATTGTAAGTCAGCACTGAAGGCTGCATGCATTTTGGAACAACTAGAGTTCAGGCTATTTTTGGTTCTGTTTTTGTTCAAGTCTTCATGTTTATGTTCATGTCTCATTCATTTAGGCCAAACATTTCATAAAAGATCGAGCAGTTTCAAGTTTTTGCAGTTTGAATTGTCTTTCTCTTGAGCTGAAAAGGTTTCTAGGAGAGGTTTCTAACTTTCACGCTATTCTGCCCTAAGAGGCCCACTGGGACATTTGATATTTTCGCGCGCGTTAGGCTATTATGCTAATAAGACTAGTAGTTTTAAATTCGTTCGCAACGGTCGAACAAACGTTTTTTTTCTATCCTCGAGTTATTAGAGCTAGTTGTCGTTATTATTGTAAGTTCACTCGCGATCATCGTCGTCCAGAGGCCTATCAGTCATTGTGGGAAAAAGCTTTAAGTCTGTGTTTTCATAGCTACTTCTTTCTGTCTTTAAACGTTGTAAATAATTGTTTATTTTGTTCTATTTTCAGTCAAACTCGTTGTTGTGAATAAACTTTACATTTACGTGTTTTAAACGATGTTTGAAGACCGCTACGAATTGGCCTCGTGTTACGAAGATAACAAGGTTGACTTTTCATATACATTGTTCAACAGCTTTGACACGACTCTGGCTTTTTTTTTACCAAGGCTGGTACAAATACAAGTTCATTACAGCCATACCAGACTGACAACAGGTCAAGTGAAGAGGAGAGGATAAGTAAAATAGATATGCAAGGGCCTGCTTGTGTAGAAACATATTTTGACTTATTTTTTATTACTCGAAACGAAAATATGCCTAGTTATGGAATAGGCCACAAAAATCAAAGCGTGAATACCCAATTCCAATGCAGAAAGTTTAGTAAGGCAAGATTATTTTGTTTTGTTCCTTTGTTTTATTCCATAGACCCACTTGGCAAAAATCCCCATACCTGCTAGCAAGCTTTCAAATTTGACAGTTGCTGTCTCTCACTAAATAAATCAATTACAACACATAATTTTGCTGGCACAAAATAACTTACTGGTGATAACCTCCATAATGTTCTTTAGGAAATCATTCAAATGCTTGATGAAGCAAATTGGGCAACCTTTTTGCCAGAAGCCTGCCTAAAAGAATTTAAAGCTAGGCACACACTAGGGGACAAGTCGCATGGACTTATCTCTTAGTGTGTACACACTAGAAAATTGTGGGACTATTGGTCCCTGTGATTAGTCCCAGAAATCAAACCACCTTAATTCGTGGGACCAGTCGCAGGGACCAAAAATGTAGTCCCTGTGACTAGACTTTTGATGCAAAATACAAGTACACACTAGTGGACTGGTCCTCAAAGCAAGTCCCAGCGACTAGTCCCCTGGTGTGTGCCAACCTTAAGATTTATTTGAGACCACCAGTGTGAAAGCGACTTTTTTCTACCCACCCCTGGTACAGAAGGATAGATAAAGGTGTAAATGGAATGCCTGACCCTGCACCTCCTTCTAACAGCTTGGTGATACCATGGTGCGAGTGTAAAATGAACTAAATTATGCCACAATAAATAGACTGTGATGACAGTAACATGCATGTCTTCATGAAATTATGCAGCCTATTGGCACAATGTCTTCAACAGATTCAGTGGTTATCTGGGGAAAGGAAACCGGATGGTGTGCCCTAGTTCCTGTGTAGTGACAGTTTATCCGTCACATTGGGTTTTATATGGGATTCAGGGTTGATTAGGCCAAAATAAATTCAAGTAACAAGCTCTTTTCCTCTTTTCCCACAAGAAAGCATTTATAATAATAGTGGAAGAGGCATTTGTGTTGTTCATTTAAATCATCTTGACACATGTTGGTTAGTTATGCTGAAATAATACATGCTCAATACAAGGTTCTGAGGTATAAGTCACCAACAGCCTAGTTCATGAATCTGTTACTTTTATAATAACAAGGCCAATCACTTTTATAACAACAAGGCCAATGTTAATCGCTGAAAAATCAATACAGAAAAAAGATACAAAAGTTCAAGGTATAGAGAGAAAAAAAAGATACAAAATGGTAAACACTAGAAGAGCTCACTGGGGGATTTTTACCAGCCAGAATTCTAGCTACATCTCTGCAGGGCTGACTTGTGCAGTGTAATAATTTAAAGAATGTTTCTCTACAACTGATGGCATATGCCAAAACTGAAAGCAAAACCACTGAAATGAAACTCCTCACAACTGTCAACAGCCAACTGTTGTAACCTGAGTGTTAATAATAAACCCCCAAGTGCTATTTTTTGTCTCGTTTTGTTTGCAGGACTGCAAATAACAGTCAGTCATCAGACATTGACTGACGAAAATTTGTTAATGTAAAGATTAATAAAGATCTACTTTGAGTAAATCTAATAAGCTAATAAGTGATGTCTGACAACAATTTGTTTTGTCTGGCCAGGACGGTGTTTACATGTAAGTAGGACAAATGTCCTTTGAAGAGAAAAAAATATTTGCAGCCCTGGTTTGGATATCTTTGCAAGCAATGTAGTTATATCCTGTTGCTTACATCATCACAGTCACCAAACTGTAATCAACTATCATATCAACGATGTTTTGAACAAAAACAGACAACACCAGCATAGCAACCCTGTGTCTACTGTTCCCAAGAAAGATGTCATTGTCCTACTTCCCTACTTAGGTTGGCAAAGCAACCAAGTCGCTAAACGCCTGAAATCTTGTGTGTACAAATTCTACTCTTGTGTTAACCTTAAGATTGTTTTTCAGAGCACTCGATGTATAAAATCTTTCTTTCCTTACAAAGACCGTATTAATCGTTCACAACAATCCAGAGTTATTTACAGAGCAAATTGCTGGGATTGTAATGGTTTTTACATCGGTAAAACTAAACGACGGCTTCACGATAGAAAAAACGAACATTTTAAGGCCCTCGCTAAAAATGACAATGCTTCAGCCATTGCTGACCACGTCAAGGCCACTGGACATAACATCAAGTGGGATCATTTTGATATTTTAGCGAAGGGCAAAACAGACTATCATTGTAAAATAAAAGAGACGTTATTTCTTCAAGAACTTCAACCAGCTTTCAACGTCAACGTCAGAAGTGAAAGGCTGATGCTTTATTAATCTGTCATTTTTTATATATATTTTATATTTTACTGTTAAGTATTTGCTTAATCTAGGTTCCAGTCCCCTCACCCGCTTTGTTATATATAAATAGCTGTTTTAAATTTCAACGGTTACTTTTGAAAATGTATGTAGAGTACATACGAAACGTCAAGTCAAAATGAACAAGTTCAATATGTTTATCACAGGAGGAAGTGCTGGAAGATCTTTCTTGGAGTCGTTTTTTCACATTCGAGAAAAATTTCCAAGTTTCTGCACAAATAATTTGGTCATCATTTTACCTGCTATAATTACAACTTCACGCCGCTTTAAATGTGTCTTTCTGAAATGGCTTACACCTCTGGATGTTGTAGCTTGAAGGCTCAGTTTATTCCTTTGGGCATTGCTTTCGGTAGCATCCGAAAGCGTCTCGAGTAACTTCGGTTTTATTCGGTTTGTAAAAGGTGAGATATTTTGGAAGGAGACCTCAAAGAGACTTCAAAAGACTGGAACAATGCTACAATTAAGGGACCATGGGCGAACTGACTTGTGAAGGTATCCTTTTGTTCGCGATGCGTGAATGATTATGAAGTAATCCGAAGTACTCATCGCAGACATTTTATAGATTTGGCTTCTTTGCAATGCATTTTCAAATTTTGTAAGCTTAAGCTTGTGTATTTTTGAATACAGATCATATCGAGAGCGTTAAAAAGAGATCTTGAACGAGTTGTTTTGGTCACGGAACGCCAAAATTAGATTTTTTCGTAGAGCGGCCGCCATAGTTAATTTATTCGTAAACACGTTCCGATGCGTGGTGAATACCCAGATCACGTAATGGATTTGAACTTTTCCTTTGACCACAACTTTTTAATCAGACGCTTTCGAGGAGCTGTAAGGAGAGATTTAATGATGATTCTTTTATTTTGAAGCCGACTGAGTGCTCAATTCAAAGCCGCCGGCAAGTTTTATTCACAGCAGTGTCATGTTTCATGTTATCTGTTCCTCCCAGAATATGTATTTGATGACTTTTTTCTTTCTTTGCTCAATAAAGAAAGTTCGATTAAAATTCCTTGATTTGTATTTTTTTAATAAAAACTCAGCGAGTTTTATCATTTTCCTTCATGTAGCCACGTTCCCGCGCGTAAGTGGAAATTCCGACAGCGGCGGCGTGTAACTTGTTATTAGTTTTTGTATTTTTTTATATTTTTCCCAAAAAACTCAGCGCGTCTTATAATTTTACTCCATGCAGCCACGTTTAGCCCCGCTCGTAAGTGGAAATTTCGACAATCGTGGCGTGTAACTTGTTAAGTTTTTTATTTTACGATAAACAATCGAGGCTTTTTTTATCGTGTATATATTTGTTTTCAGTTTCGATTCGAGTGAGTGCACTTCAGTCAAAAAGATTTTACGCAGGGAATGTTAAAGCAAAGGCAACGAGAAACGAAATAGGGTAAGAAAAGATCAGCAAATAAAAATGTTTAACACCAAAGTTGCATTAATTGCGACACGCAACAAGTTTTGTAACTGCTGCTTTGTACTAAGGTAAATATACTCCGCGGTCATAAATTCAATTCACGTGCGCTCCTGTGTTTTGGAAAAAGAAACCCTCTCTTGATCGAAATGTTGACTCGGAAAAGTTAAAAAGGCGATTATGTAGAATTTTCGACCTTTACTCTTTACGGCCTTCAAAAAATTGTTCACTCGAACACGATTCTTGTAACCAAAATTTCGCTGAGAGTGTAAATATTGACCGACGTGTCTGGTCGTTCGGTGGTAATTTACAAAAACCTCCCTTCGTCAATTAATAAAGATATCTGGTTCAAGTTTGAAATTGACAAGAATGGTGGCACCAGCTGTGGTAACACATTCAATGAATTTAAAATCAATCAAGCAGACATTATCGTAGTCCCTAGGGTTTTATTTCTTCTCTGTTAACAAAAGAAAAATATCTCACCAACATCAAAGAGCTTGCGCTCTTCGGAAACATGCGGTGTTGTCGGCAGAACATCATTATGAATAAGTGATGAGTAAGAACAATAGCGTGAATATATGAATGCTCAATGACCCCAGAATTTGGGGTACACACTTAAAGCGGCGTGAAGTTGTCATGATGATTGGCTGAGAAAATTTCCTATTATCTCTCAGTCAATTATAATCCAGAACTACCAAGTGTTATTTGCACTGATGTTACACTTTTCGCACTGGTATCACACTTGAACTGCACTGCTCTCAGCCAATCAGAATCGAGATTTTATCATGTATAATAGTAATTCGGATAATAATTGTAACGTGGAAGGCAGGATGATTGAAAAAAAACATCAGTTACTGACTGGGCCTTTATGATCACGACAGGTTATCCTCCACCTTTTATTACAACAACAAAGCTAAGAGTTTATTGTAACCACAGTCCTGATAATGCACTGAATCAAACACTTGTAAACCATACAGAATAGCAAGGCATGCTAAACTGCAGGTGACAAATTATTTTGTTTTAGAAATTTCACTTGTAGAAAAACCTAGTTTGTATATCCAGTTAGACTGCATACAGCTGGATTGTACAGGTACAATGACGATCCATTTTAAAGCAAAGCAAATGACACACTAACCTGACATAATCTCAGTCTCCCAATCATAAATAAGGCGACTGTACATGCACTTGAACATATTTTACACTCATTGTAGTCGAGGTTACAACAGGGGCAGCTATAAGACATAAATAATACAAATTAGTATAATTACTCAGGTGATTATAGAAATCCTCGTGCTCTCATTGGCTGAGAATGACGTCATATTCCGCTATAATCACCTCTGCGGAGGTGATTATGGCAGGAGGACAAATTGTCAAAATGGCCGCCTCGCGCTTTGTCGATGTGTCTGAAGCGGAAATAAATTTAATGAAAGAAAATGCCATTCCAAGGAATACCAAACACGCCACAAAGTTCAGAATGACACTCTTCAAAGGTAAGATGTGAAAATTGTGGTAAATGTAACTAAGAAAACCATTTAAATTCCCATGAAATTTTTGCGTATGTCGACATGCATGAATAAATCAAAACAACTATTAAATTTTTGCAACACTTTATTTACTTACCAGAATGGTTTCAACAACAAACCGAATTTACCACTGAATTTGAGGCCATGGAAGTCAATGAGATGAATAAATGTTTGTCAAAGTTTTACGTCTCAGTCAGGAGGAAAGACGGGACTTTTTACAACAGAAATAGTCTGTTGTCTGTGCGAGCGGCTCTCGATCGCCATCTAAAGTCACCGCCTTACAACAAAAAATTTTCCATCTGCGATAACTACTTGTTCAGCGAAGCCAATAAAACCCTGAATTCCTACCTAAAGCAACTCGTCAGCGAGGGCAAAATAGCAGGAACAGTCCATAAAAATCCATTAACCAGTGAAATAATCCAGAAATTGTACGATGTAGGAGAGCTAGCTGATGCTGACACGCGTGATCCTCGAGCTTTGCTCCAAACAGCCTGGTTTATTGTCTCCAGCTATTTTGGCAAGAGGGGTAGGGAAAACCAAAGTTCACTGAAGAAGTCGATGCTTCGTCTCGTCCCAGCAGCCAATGGAGAAGAATTCTTCGAGCTTAACAGGAATGAACCCGGAGCAGTGTTTGCAAGCAAGAACCACATGGGAGGTCTTGACGGCTCTGAAGATCCCTCAGATGGCAAAATTTTTCCACAGGCCAGTTCAAGAATATGCCAAGTGGAAGTGTTAAAAGCTTATCTTAGCCACCTGAACCCCAACTCGGATGCGTTATTCAAAAAACCGAAAGACCTCGGCTCCGCCAAGTTTAACCCTGCAAAAGAAAACATCTGGTAGGAAAGTGAATGCAGACTTGGGCACAATACCCTGGAAAACTTGTTAAGGAAGATGACAGAAAAAGCAGGCGTCGAGCCTTACCTGACAAACCATTCTCTGAGAGCGACTACAGTCACTGTTCTGTCTGCAAAAAACGTTGAGACACGTCAAATTAAGGCTATCACAGGGCACAAAAGCGACACGGTAATTATAAAGTGGGGTTCAACGTTTGCAGTTCTCTTCACATCAGCTTGCGCAAGGAGACACAAATAAGCTAAACAAAAATATGTTCGAAAGCAAAACGAAAACTAGTTTTCTTGTTCAGCGAGGAAAGTTCCCCATTTTTTATTGAATTTTGCTAAGAACCCGTTTTTGAGAGAAAAGCATCTTTCTACTTCCAAGCAGGTCAGAAAATTCCGAATGAAAAGTTTTAGCGAGGGGAGGTGGTGCATTGATTTAGCCCAAAAAATGTGATATCTCGCAATTAGGAGGGCATGGTAAAGGAGGAGGACCGTAGTGTTATCCACAAAACCCAAACATAACTGAAGGGAGAAACTTTTTGTCAAGAGACAGGAAAAATTACCTAACCATTTTATAACTTTGTTCCAAAATACTTTGGTTTTTGGACATTCCCAAAAGAGATGTAAAAGGGATTCCGATGCGTTTTCACAAAAGGTGCACTGCTCACCTGATGAAAGTCCAACTTTAAAGAGGTATCTGTTTGTGGCGATTCGTCAATGAATTAATTTAAACTGGAAAACTCTTAATTTGGATTCACGAGTACATAGAAAAGGCAAACTGTACGTTTTACTCCAATCAATCTCTTCAGCCACGTATGCCTGAAAATCGGAAATCCATTTATCTTGATTTCTTTGCGGCAGGGATGCCTGTCGCTCGATAAGTATGTTGTAGGCTAATTTGCAGAAGTTCTTTGACACCACTAGTTGTTCAGTGTTGGTCGTTTGGTTGAAGACAAAATTCTTTTTCGCGTTCAACACTGCTGTCACAACGCTGTGGTATTGAAGAAAATTGGCTTTTATGGTGTATTTCTCTTTGAAAGCTTCAAATGTTAGAAACCTTTTAGATGTCTCAAGAGAAGATTACTTACATTAGTTATATCTGCCGCGAACCAGCTTTTGTAAAAAAGGGCTTACCGTTAAAGTGGTACTATGACGAAAATCGCACCCTTCCTATTTAAGCCATTTTGAAACACAAAAAAGTAGCCTGCATGAGAAGACAAATGCCGTTTACTATTTTCAAATATCTCTTTTCGTTCCAGAGATATTCAAGTTTTTAAAATATGCAAATTAGTCAAGTGATGACGTCATACACTCAACCAGATTTTCTTCAAATATGATGAAAAGAGATATCTCGGTCAGTTTGTGTCAGAAATGTTTGATTCTTTGCAGTAAGATTCTACTAAATGTGCAACACTATATGAGCATAACAGTTCTGTTACCATGACAACATACTGGGTTCCAGACCTCCCCAATATTAAAGGCATTTCTGGCCTCCTTCAGCGTTCTGTTTTCATATTTGCAAATGTTGCCTCGTATGTATGATCCAGCAGGCATATAAATATGTTAGCTCCAGTTTGTGGCCCTGTTGAGCGTTTTTCGAGCTGAAAATCACTAACATACTGAAATCAAGTGGGTGGGGACTGGGACAGAGTGAGTTGCCATGGGAACATGATTTTTATAGCTATGGGTGTGTTTCCTATAGAACTATTAGCCTGCCAAGTTTCAATGATCTGTGTTGCAAATTGGCCAAGATAGCTCTATTTATGTACTTGAGATAATATTGGGTTGAGTGTATGACGTCATCAGTCATCTCATTTGCATATTTTGCACATTTTTCAAACTTAAATATCTCTGGAACTAATGCAGATATTTGCAAACGGTTAATGGCGTTTTGATTCTTTTGTGGAATTCTATGTGATACACCTAAAATATCAAGGGGTAAAAATTTGATCATAGTACCACTTTAATGCGTATGGAAGAGTTGTACCATATTGGCATGCTAGGAAGAGGTATTGTGTTACCTCTGAAGTTTAGACGGCACCAAGCTTCAACAAGTTCCTTAGTATAGGGATCCTCAATTTCTAGAGTGGCAACATCCTCGGGTTTTAAGTTACCTAAGAAGAGTGCCGTTGCATCATGATTTCCTAGAAAAAAATCCGTAAACAATTTCCATTTCCCCTTATTATTGGGGTCTAGATATCTTTCAATCCACTTTGCCTTTACGGCATTATTGAAACTTTGAATGTCAAGCATTTTAAGTCCCCCTTTAGTATAATCGTTTATCATTTGAGTTCTTTTAATTTTGTCACATTTTCCGTTCCATAAAAATTTATATAACAAACTGTTTATTTCCTTAAGATAGCCGCTTGGTGTGGGAAGTGGGGATAAAATATAAACTAGTTGGGAAGCGAGTAGACTCTTAATAACTGTTATTTTGCCAATGAGCGCGAGTCTTCTGAATTGCCAGTTTTCAACTATTTTAGAGATTTTTTCTTTCTTCTCTTGAAAATTTAACAGTGCTGACTCTTCTTTGATGGTTGAAAACCAGACCCCTAAAGCATTGACTTTGCAATAGGACCACAGTATATTTTTGTTAATTTATATTCTTCTTTTTTGAAGGCGAAATGAACCAATCCAAAGCGCTTCAGTTTTTTCGTAGTTGACTTTTAAACCTGAAATTTCTGCAAAAGAGTCCAACATTCCGAGAGAATGTTTAGCGGAGATGTCTGTACCGTCTAGAATTAATGTGGTGTCATCTGCGTACTGGCTTATTTTACATTCAGTTTCTGATATACGAATACCCTTGATCCCGTCATTGTTTCTGACAGCACTAGCTAGAATCTCTACACATAAAATAAAGAGGTATGGCGATAGGGGACAGCCTTGTCGGACCCCTCTACCAAGCTGAAAAAAGTCGGAAGACCAGCCATTATTTTGTATACAGCTTGTAATATCGGTATATAATAGTTTAATCCAAGATATAATAGACTCGCCGAAGTTGTAAAAGGAAAGCGTTTTCTCAACAAAGGTCCATTCCAGTGTATCGAATGCCTTTTCGAAGTTAACGAAGAGTAACAAGCCAGGGATATTTTGTTTCTCAGCGTAGTCAATCACACTGTTGATCAACCTGATATTTTCTCCGATAAACCTGCCTTTGAGGAAACCTGTTTGATCATTATTTATTAAGTGTGGCAGAACCTTTTTCAACCTTGTCGCAATTGATTTTGCAGCAATTTTGTAATCACAATTTAACAAGGTGATAGGTCTCCAATTTTTCAAATATTGCCGAGGTATTTTCTTTGGTAGCAGAGTTACTAATCCCCTTCTCTGTGAGATCGAAAGATAACCTTTGGAGAAAGACTGCATCAACAATAATAAATCTTCCCTCTGGGTCCTTGTAGCATTTCAAAATGTTGAACTGAAAGTTATTATTAAACAAGATACCAACACCTGCTTTAGAACTAGAAAATTCCGTAAATATGGTTGAGTACGCCCTTTCTGAACGCCAGTAGATTCCAGATTCGTTTATGCTATGGGTTTCTTGTAGGAAGTATATGGAAAATTGTTTCTTCTTCAACCATAAGGTTTCTCTTCTCTTCTTATCGTTGGATAAGCCCCGTACATTTAGGGAGCAAATTGTCATGTTGTCACCTTGCATTGACGTCTGCATTGTATTCCAAAAACGGAGTGTCAGACCTTCCGCAGGATGTGTCAAGAGAACAGCTATTAAGCAAGTTAAGTAGATGATTGTTATTTAAAGTACAGATGTGTAAATAGAGAAACATGAAATAAGAACATAAACACACACACATTTTTATGAGACAAGGAAAATAAAATAAAATATAAAATACCAAAAATTGGTCTATGGGACAGCATTGGAAGTCGATCTTCCAAAACACACCTGTATGTTTAATACCTTTTTGTAGCTCCTTATCGATGGTAGCAAGATATATAAAGATTGAGTATATAACATTTACTGGTTGCAAAAGGATATGAAAGTGTACATAATTGTATCCAGCTTCTCAAGTCATTCTAAAGGCTGTTTTGGGGCGATATATTTGCGGTTGACAAATAATTTGTCAGGATGCGCTTTGCTGAAGTAAGCTGTGTGCCCTTTCTTCTTAAACTTTAGCCAAGATTCTTCAAGAATGGTTTTGCCCGGTCGGGAGGCTAACACTGCACCTTGAAGCTCCAAACAGGGTATGGTGAGTTTCTTCAAAGGTGCTACTCTGATGATGATGATGATGATGATGATGATGATGATGATGATGATGATGATGATGATGATGATGATGATGATGATGATGATGATGATGATGATGATGATGATGATGATGATGATGATGATGATGATGATGATGATGATGATGATGATGATGATGATGATGATGATGATGATGATGATGATGATGATGATGATGATGATGATGATGATGATGATGATGATGATGATGATGATGATGATGATGATGATGATGATGATGATGATGATGATGATGAGATGATGATGATGATGATGATGATGATGATGATGATGATGATGATGATGATGATGATGATGATGATGATGATGATGATGATGATGATGATGATGATGATGATGGATGATGATGATGATGATGATGATGATGATGATGATGATGATGATGATGATGATGATGATGATGATGATGATGATGATGATGATGATGATGATGATGATGATGATGATGATGATGATGATGATGATGATGATGATGATGATGATGATGATGATGATGATGATGATGATGATGATGATGATGATGATGATGATGATGATGATGATGATGATGATGATGATGATGATGATGATGATGATGATGATGATGATGATGATGATGATGATGATGATGATGATGATGATGATGATGATGATGATGATGATGATGATGATGATGATGATGATGATGATGATGATGATGATGATGATGATGATGATGATGATGATGATGATGATGATGATGATGATGATGATGATGATGATGATGATGATGATGATGATGATGATGATGATGATGATGATGATGATGATGATCCATTTATATAGTGCCTTTTCTACAGGATTAAAAGGCTGTTTACAAGAATTAGATAAAACTAATAAATAAAAAGAAGCACAAGATATTGACATCAAAAGTAGACGCTAACAACTAAAAACATCACGATTCATAAGTCTAAAATCATCAATTGAGTTTGCAGATTTAATATTCTCAGGTAAGTTATTCCAAAGTTTCAGAGCAGCAACACAAAATGTTCCCTTACCATATGAGTTGCCAATTGGAATCTTGCATATGCACAAGCCCCAAATGCATCTTTTGAAGCATCAGAGAAAACACAAAGGATGGACTGTCCAATTACGTTTGGCGACGTGAGGCAGCTATCAAACCTCACCCCATTCAACTGCACCATTTCTTGCAATAGCCTTTTCCACCTTTGAGACAGTTCTGGCAGTAACTCTTCATCCCAGTTGATTCCCCTTTTCCAAAGCACCCGAAGAGCGATCTTGGCACTGATAATGAATGCACTTGCAAATCCTATTGGGTCGTAGATGTGTGCTATTTTGCTCAGCACTTTTCTCTTTGAAAGCTGTATTGGCTCTTGACAATCAAGGAGATCAGATTTTACTGCTTGTGCCCTTGGAATGCAGCCAATGTGTTGAACACAATCCAAACTGGCATGCTCTTGCTTTCCGGTCTTAAAACCTCGTAGTGTGAGATGAAGTGGACAAGACCAGAGTATTCTCTTTCCTTTGTCTCTGTTAATCATCTTGAAAACTGTAGTTGATTCATTTCAACCATTTGGAGATCATGGGCAGCGGGGCGACCTGGATTTCTCAACAGTCAGTGTTCGGTTGCCTCTAATTTCTGCATTGCTTGAGACTTGTTGCTAGGTAAATGACGTGGGTACTCTTTCCTGGGATAAGGGATTAGCCACCGATTGCCTATCTTCTCGCAGGATTGTTCTATGATCTTTGCTTCTTCCCTTTCAATCTGACTGAGCTTTCCTGCTTCACAACTACAAGGCTTTACAGAAACATCCATACTTTCCATGGTCCAAAAGTCTGTTATGTCCACAGGCATTTTAAGCTTGATGTGGTTAACATGACTGGCATCTGACTGCTTACGAGAACTGCTCCAAACACCAAACCAAGAGGTAAATGACAGGCTACCACGTTTCCTGCCCCTCTCGTTTCACCCATGTGCAGCTTCGCTTGATCTATTCCAATGAGCGAGTCTATATGTCCATTTCCTCAACGAGGCTAACTTTTTCCAAGTCCAAGTTGTCTTGCAATGTCGGCAACCTTGACATGTGTAATGTCCTCAATTGCTTCTATGACATGTGCACTGCGGTCTTCAAGTGATCCTATGCGGACTGATAACTCTTCGTTCTGAGTTCTTCTTGGCCGCCCACCTTTGTGATTGTTGTCACTGTGTCCCTTCGTTTTAGTTTGAGGTCTTTCGGCTACACTTGATCTGATTAAGCTTATCTGAGCTCCTGAATCAAGTAATGCGTTCGCTCTCTGCAAGAGACGGCCTGATCCAACGATGTCCACTTACACGCTAGGCAAAAATGCTTTCTGGTTGTCAAACACTGATGTAACAGTTGCAACAGTCGACTGAATTTCTCCGTGTAAGAGAGAGTGATAGTGATAAGGGCATTGGCTTCCATTGCTTTTTTCAGGACACTGGCATCTTCTGGAACAATTAGCAGACCTGTGCTGTCTTCCAGTGCGTTTTAAGCAGCTGAAGCGTGTGTGGTTCTCCTTCACAGCCTTTATCCTATTTTCTAAACTCAGTGACGCAAACTTCTGACACTGGTCAGTCCAGTGACTTGAATTTTTGCAAATCCAATACTTGTGCGGTAGACCTGCCTTTGGAGCTTTAAGATCGGATCCAATATGGCCAACGGGATGCCTTTTTGGTGGACATGTGCTTCTTAAAGGTGCTGTCACTGTCATCCTGGATTTCATATCCGTGTTCATCCACGCAATTAGCTGTGCCAGGGTTGCCTCCTTTCTGCTGTTCTCTAGGTCACGCGCCCATACTTATGGTCGTCAGTGCACATTCTCTGCTCGATAAGGGCCAACATGTGATTGTTATCCATATCATGCAGTCGTCCAACCACAACGTGCACCAAATCGCAAAACCTAGCATCTTCTCCTACGCAAAGAGGTCAGAATCTTATGATGTCCAAATCTGGGGTCCCCTGTACATTGAAAACATTGTACAGCCTTCTTCCATTGTGAAAGGAACTGTGTGGGCTGGGTCAGGATAATCATGTCAATTTCATTGGACAATGCGTGCCATTGGTCGTTTGCATAACGAGAATGTCAATCACTTCTCTTCCCAGCAATCAACTCTGTGATGAGGATAGACAGAAAGGCGCAGCTGCTGGTAGCATCATCTGGGATATCTTGGTCCAGGGAATATCACCAACTGCGACGAGCTTATCATGGCATTCGATTGCAGTGCTTTGGCTCATTGAGAGTGGTATGCCATGGCATGGCGGCTTGATTTTAGCAGCCTGAAACAGCTGGACTACCTCATGAACTCTAGACCTTCTCCTAGAAAAAAATGAGTGCACTGGCTAGAAATTGCTCCCATTTCCCTCCAGATTATTGCTCGAAATCTGTTGTATTTGGAAGACCAAGTCGGTAATGTACGTTCCTTGAATCTACTCACCAACTCATTTCGTAAGCTGACAAAGTTCTTTTGCGGCACTGTCAAGCTCATGCTGAGAGGAACTCTAAATCAGGATTCAACAGCAGGGAGATATCATTCCTTATCCCCAAACATTGCAGGCCTCTAACTGCTCTAGGGACATCGCTTCACCTGTACTAGTGATTAACTTCGGAGCCATATAGACAACAGTTCCGTGGTTCACGTTTGTGGTTCTAGAGTGACATAATGTCCCAGTTTGTTGCAGGGACGTTCGACTTTCTCCTAAAGTTTTCCAGTTTGCAAATGGCAGCTTCCTCTTCCCAGGCTTCTCAAATTTTATCCACGATCTTAAATGGCAGTACTGCTGGTTCGAAATGAGCATGTTTCCCAGCTTCAAGTCTCTCTGCACAAGGTTTACCTCACGGAGGTACTGTAAGCCAAGAGCAGTGTCTTCAGCTATCTTGCTGTCCAAGCAGGCAAATGAGGACAGAACTTCTTCCTTCACACATGTGTAGTTAAAGTATTCCTGCAGTGAACTTACCCAATATTTAAGACCAAATGGCATGAAATTAAAATATAGGCATTGAAGCATCATTGCTAGAGGGCTTTTGCAGACAGCATATCATTTTGAATTTGCATATTCTGCACTTCCGCTGTTTCATTCCTTGTTCAGGTTATCGCACAGAGGAATCCGAATGTTGAGACACTGGATATGTACATTTTAGTTCAGGTTTATTCATTTCGTTTTGTTTTGCATAAGACAGTAAGCCTACAAAATGAAGACCTCAATGATTTCGCGTCATCTGACAATGAACCAAGCTTTTCAGCGAGTGTCTTCATTTTTTAGTTTGAGCCGGCCTTATCTAGAAAACAAAGACCGCATTGATTTGGTGTCTGAGGAAAAGCGTTGACCCAGTTTGACTGGCTCTGGTTTGATAATCCTGTAAAAAAACTAGTCTTCATTTGAGTCGTAGGTCTTGGTCTTGTAGACACCCCTTTTTGTCAACTCAGTCTGGAAACTGGGAACTCAAAGAAGCTGCTAAACAAGCCCTTCTTTAATTCCTCGGTAACCTACCAAGAAAGGTTATTTCAAAACCAATTAATAATAAGATACTGTACTTGTAACTTCTGCCAATTACCCACCACCCCCTCACCCCCTCTCCCCCACAAGTTACCATGTGCATTGTTTCTAAGGATTAACAAAATTGTATAACACAAAAAGGATTATTTGATAATAAAATGTAACATGGGAAAAAAAACCCTTATCAAGTAGTCATTTACCATAAGTTGGCATGACAGCAATCCCTCTGACCACTTCTTCACCCGGCTATACTTGGCAATAGTTACTTTACGGTAATCTTCTCCATTTGACGATTTCTGTTTTTCTTTCAAACATTTTCATTAAAATGCAGAGGTGCCAAAATGTGTCTGTAAAAAATTTAAATGCCCATTGTTGGGTATATAGAAAAGTACCATCATCACTAAATTGGAACAAGGAGCAAACCCTCTTCAAAATAAGGAGGGAACAGGAAATTAATTCATTTAATAAATAGTTATTTTTTTCTGCAACCGACAAAACTTCTTACCAGGAAATTGTTCCTAATCAGGAAAAGCAAACCATCTTTGGGTGCCAGTGGTTTAAGGTAGAATGGAAGCCCTCGGGGCAATTAGTCTGGGTATCCGGCGACAGCTTTTTAATGTCATTTCCCAGTCTAACACTAGTAAGTAGTTTGTGCAGCTTGTCATATGCTTTGTTCCTGAAAGAAAAGGAAGATGTGGTGATCCTTAAATTTCAGAAAAGCTCTTAAGATGATCACAATCAGGTTTGGTGAAACATTTTAGAAAAAGCCCATTCTTTGGTCAAATAAGCTTCAAATAAGATCGTAAACATAAATTTTGTCATCATCACTAAATCTGTTAATCAAAGTAATTCAACTCTGCTCCAAATACAACCGTGATAATAAGAGGTGACAGGCCTGCACGACTCCCATTCACATGTAATAGCCAGTTAGAGCTTAGCTCGCACAAGTATATCCTTTAAGGATCTGCTCCTTCTGTACGAGACAATGGGGGATCTTTGAATATTCTTCTAAGCAATGGCTGTTGTTGAATTAAATGCCAGTTCTGCATAAGTATATGCTTAAGGTTAGGCACTGATGAGCGATATTGTGTGACAAAAGGCAAGATTTGCATGTTACGTTTCTGTTTCTGTTGTAGGGCGTGTTTTCTCTCCTCAAATGTTATTTCTGCGAGAGTGTTTGAAACAAGAGTTTCAGGGTACCCTCTTTCTATGAGATTTGTTTTAAATCTTTTCATAGTATTTTTAAATGCTGTTTTGGAGGAGTTAGTGTGGAGAAGTCTAAGTGCTTCGCCTTTAACAAAGCCCTTCTTGACCCCTGGTGGGTGGCAACTTGAGAAATGTGTGTACTGAAATGTTTCAGTAGCTTTGAAATGAGTTTTAATGTCTAGTCTAGACTCTTTTGCAAATCTTTCGCCTTTGTAAACTTTTGTGTCGAGGAACGTGGTTTCCGTGTCGGAAACTTCAGCCGTAAACTTGATAGTTTGGTGGTGGCTATTTGCTTGTTCAATGAATTGCGTGACTTCGTCTTTGTTTATATTCCAGATAGAGAATCTATCGTCAATGTACCTTTTCCAGGCTAGTGGTTTTTTAGTGCTTCGTTCTAGAATTTGTGATTCTACCTTTCCCATAAAGATATTGGCAAAAGAGACTGCCATTTTAGTACCCATGGCTGTGCCATGCGTTTGGAGGTAGTTTTTTTTCCAGTGAACTGGAATGAGTTTTCTTGTAGAATCAGTTCAAGCACTCTCTTGAGATATTGTGTTGGGATGGGGGAGTCTCCTTCATAGAGGGATTCGTATGCGTGGCATACTGTTTCTATCCCCTCCTCTTGAGGTATATTTGTGTATAGACTTGTAACGTCCATTGAAACAAGGATAGCGTTATAAGGAACTCTCGTTCTTTCTATGAAATTGACGAAGTCCGTAGAGTCTTTGAGATATGACTCTTGTTCTTGTGCTATGGGTTGAAGGAGTTTGTCCAAAAATGCAGACAACCTTTCAGTTGGACCATCACATCCAGAAATTATTGGTCTTCCAACCAGGGTTGGTTTGTGAATTTTTGTAAGCGTGTAGAACACTGGCATGCGAAGCGGGTTAGGTGTTTGACAGAACCATTTGTTGGTCATGTCATCAATATAGTTGTGTTCGTGGAGTTCTTTAACTAATTGTTGAACTCTAAGCAATGTTTCTACAACCATAGGACGTTCAAGGGGTTTGTAGTGTACAGGGTTGTCTAACTGGCTTTGTCCTTCGTGGATTTTATCTACAGTGTTCAAAACAACCGTTCGTGTGCCCTTGTCTGCTTTTTTAAGATTGATGTTTGGATTTTCCCGCAGCGTTTTCAACGCCTTTCGTTCGGTGTTAAGCAGATTGTCCTTAGGTTTTGTTAGCTGTATTTCAGCAAGTTGAACTTTAACCTCTTCTAAGTAGCTTTCTAGAGCCACTGATTTCTGAACCGGTGGTATCCAGTTAGATTTAACATGGAAAGGATGCGGTTCTTTGTCTTCCCCAAAGAAAAAGTATTGTACGCGCATTCTTCTTGCAAAATTTTGAAGTCCTTTAAAAGGTGGGGCCTTATTTGTGTCTCATTTTCTTTTAGTGTGGGGATGAATTTGAGACCCTTGGCTAACAAGTTGGTCTGGTCATTTGTCAGCGCTATGTCTGAGAGGTTTTTTATATGTTTTTTGTTTGCCTCTGTTTGTGCAATTGAACGATCTTTTCGATCATTTCTTCTGCGTTCTTTTGGCTTTTTATTTTGTGTTTGGGATGGATTTATCTTCCCATGTCCCCGTTTTATATTACGAGAGTCAGAGAGGAGAGAAGTATAATCTCTCTTCTGTTTATTATTGTCTTCCAAAATTGTTGACAATGACATGATCTCGGCTTTAAGTTCCTCGATTCTCTTCGACATTCTAGTTACAGTGTTTTCGTTAACAGTTTCTTTGGGTGCCGAACGCGCGAAAGCTGTTGTTTTGGTTACAATGCTCTTTTGTTTTTTGTTGGCCTGAACTCTTTTTTCTTGCCTTATGGCTGTATGGAGGCCTTTGATGTTTCGATTGTGAAACCTTATTAGAGCTTGTACATATTCTTGCTCAGCTTTTGAGTGAAGACGTTTAATGTCTTTTCTGAAATCGCCATCCGCCTTTATGTTGGCCCTAGCTCTGTACTGCAGTGACTTGGGGCAAGTCTGCCTTTCCAGGTGCTTTTTCAGTGATTTCAGCACGTTCTGAGAATGTCCAAGGTCTTTCTCCAGTTTGCTGGGATTGTCTCGCTTGCGTTTGCGGTGGTTCTCTTGTTAGACCTTGCGTTGTTTGGTGCGGGTAGACTCTTCGCTATCCATTGAGCCAAGGTCTGGATTGTCCGCATGCAGGTTCGTTCTCTCAGCTCTTTGGTCGTTCACATTCGTCTCCTCGTCAGTATCTTTCATAATGCAGTCATTGCTGGTTGTGGCACGGTCTGCTATTAGACCGTCTGATGTTAGCAGCCTCATGGCCGTAGTATCTCAGGCAATACCGCGGTTTCGATCCTTCTGGATCTCGTCAGTTGCCGATAAGGAGAGCAATAGAGACCAATGCTCGGTATCACTCGGTCAAAGGCCTGATTTTTGCAGCTTTTATACTCGATCGGCGGATCGAAAGTTCTTAATTTCGATTGGCTGATGCATCACAAGTGGAATGTGATAGAGCAGTTCTTTCGATCCTATTGTACACAGCTGGACGCTGTGTTTTTTCTGGTGGCTATAATGCAAATTTTCAAGCATGGATAGTAGATATTTCACAGAATAAAAGCAGTGTATGTAGGGACCCTTTTCTGTTTTAGTAGTTCGCCAAGTGTTGGTCACTGGCGTAGGGTATTACATACTGCATTTCATGTTTTTATCTCATTTTTTTGTAGTACATGTTGATTGTACTTTGTATACATACTATAATAAGGTTTGTATAAAGTCCGTACTCGCACGTGACGGGACGGTGACAGGCCTGCGCGACTCCCATTCACGTGTAATAGCCAGTTAGAGCTTAGCTCGCACGAGTATATCCTTTAAGGATCTGCCCCTTCTGTACGAGACAATGCGGGGATCTTTGAGTATTCTTCTAAGCAATGGCTGTTGTTGAATTAAATGCCAGTTCTGCATAAGTATATGCTTAAGGTTAGGCACTGATGAGCGATATTGTGTGACAAAAGGCAAAATTCGCGTGTTAGGTTTCTGTTTCTGTTGTAGGGTGTGTTTTCTCTCCTCAAATGTTATTTCTGCGAGAGTGTTTGAAACGAGTTTCAGGGTACCCTCTTTCTATGAGATTTGTTTTAAATCTTTTTACAGTATTTTTAAATGCTGTTTTGGAGGAGTTAGTGTGGAGAAGTCTAAGTGCTTCGCCTTTAATAAAGCCCTTCTTGACCCCTGGTGGGTGGCAACTTGAGAAATGTGTGTACTGAAATGTTTCAGTAGCTTTGAAATGAGTTTTAATGTCTAGTCTAGACCCTTTTGCAAATCGGCGCCCAAAAGAAACTGTTAACGAAAACACTGTAATTAGAGTGTCGAAGAGAATCAAGGAACTTAAAGCTGAGATCATGTCAATATGAAAAGAACTCTTAATATCAGTCTTGCTTAACAACTGTCAACCCCCGACCTCAAAATGGGCCAATGGCATCGTCAATACGAGAGTAACACTAGAGTGTTCAACCCGAGTCCCATCATTGATGGAAGCCCCATTCAGGTATGATAAATGCTGAATACAATGAAATTCACCAGGTGTTCTCTTAGGTACTACTCCAATAGGTGACACTCCGCAATGTGCCAACACTGTGCCAATACCTCCTTTGCTAAATAGCAATCCACTACATCAGGATGCTGTTCAGCAGATAACAAATTAGGGGCAGTTGTTGACGAGGATGGCCCATGAAAAGGACTGGGAAATCCAAAGCAAAAACCAGTAATTAAATAACTGGCTGCTGAAGTGGAATGCCCAGACAAAAGAAGAGCTAATCTATTTATTGACTGGGGTTGGTAATGCAAGGCCTGGTTTGGCTGGGGGGCTTGGATCCTGAGACACAAAAATTGCACTTACAGCTTGGATGGTTTTGGTGACATTTGTGGCATTCATGTTAAAATGAACAACCACCACAGTTACCTCTGTGAAATTTGCGGTAATAGCCAATAGGCACATAAGTGCTATTAACGAGAGAAACATACTATTGTTCTTGTGAGGAAACTGCTGTGGTCTTATCCAAAGCTCAAAGTGGATATTGCCCCAAGGAAAATATGCAGGTGTTTTCTGCCTCAAGTAATGGAAATTGGTGTCATAGTAAATCCAGTTTGCCCCTTTTTCTGCCAAGTTCTGCACCACCTCCCCATACTTCATAAGGGCTGGAGTTTCTGCCAGAAATTTAGACGTATATATTCCAACAAATATCTCTGGAAAGCAGAAGTCCAGGTGTCAATAGTGCTAATGTTTTTGTCCTTCTGAAGTGGCTCAAGACACAAGGTAGGCTGACCAGGGGAGTCCTTAGAGGTATTGGTTGAAATATTAAATTTATCCTTCATGGGTGTTACTGTGATAAGTTGCCCAAAGTTGATAAATTCATTTGCCCAAATTCTGGCCTTTAATTTTGTTGTAACCCGGGCATCCATTGGCAAAGACAGAACAAAAGATGTCCCCTGGCCTGTCATTTGGTTAAGCTAGAGCCCCGTTAAAGGCTCACCTGAGAGAGTATGTGCCCCAATGACACAATTAGGTGAGGTGTTAACGGGAGCATCTTGAACTGATGTTTCTGTCAGTGCAGAGGCTGAAGCAGACTGGTTAGACATCATAAAGGGGGTGAGAGACTGGATTACTGCTTCTTAGCTTTGGCAAGGCCCTGGATCATGGTTGCATTGGGGGTGACCACTGATGCTGATGTTGTTGTTTCCATTGGTGTGGGATGTATGGCTGGTGCTGCTGACGCCACAGGAGCTGTTCCCCTGCGTCAGACTCTTGGAATAAGTGGACTTGAGCCACGTTCCACCTTTTTGGACCATGATGACGAGGCATCATTCTAAGGGGATAAATAAAGACAAAACAAAACAGGCAGCAGGCAAAACAAGGCCTAAACAGATCATAACCTCTGAAAGTGGCCTTAAGAGCCGAGTTAATAATGATACAGCACATTACAACACACACAAACAGCATGGTAGCATGGCAAACAATGCAACACATTGTCGCCGCAGAGTGCTCTATATAATGCTGTAAAAATACACTGTGCCATTATAGGCCAGTGTCATCAAGCCTGACTGGTGCTATGGAATTATCATCATAGCCCAAAATAGGCAGAGTAACAATAGTAAAGGTAATTTGTAAAATTAGAATTTATACAATGGAGGACAAAATATCCAGCCAGGATAGGATCAAATTCCTTTCTCAAAGTAACAGTAGGCTGTCAGTTAAATGCCATGGAATAATCATCACAGCTGATACTGACAAACTGTTGTTATAACTGAACAAACAAGGGGGTTGGGAGAGGTAAGAAAACATTACATGAGGATTATCTCCCTAACCCAAAATTGGTACAAATACCAAAGTATAAATGATTACACAACATAAATGTGTCAAGTTTGCTGCAACATACTCCACAAAATTAATTCATGGTTGGTGTGCAGTGACCATTACAGCACCCATTCAACAATGAAACTAAAATGATTAATTAACATGACAAAATAAGAGCACGGTCCAAAGGAAATCACATATGTAGTCTAAGATCTGGGCATACAGACATCTCATACACTAGGCTCATTGTGGAGCAAGGAGACCCCTTTTAAATAGCACTCCTGTAGCTCCAGTAAAGACAATACTGCCTGTGACAGGTCAAATGCATGCCGTCAGGCCCCACACAAAGACTGACAGTCAATCGTCAAAAAGTGCATCCAGCATCTTATTAAAGGTGGCAGTCCTAGTGTTGAACCCTTTATGAGGCAAACCTGTGCTGCGATGTTGCTGAGTAAGGACTTTGCATACACCCACAGCTGTGGAAGAGTCAACAGACTGCAAAAATTCGACCAGGTCTAAAAGGTCCTCAATTACAACCTCTGGAGAGTGAGAACTGAGATCATTTGTTCCAATCTCAAGACTAATAACCCTTGGGAAGGTTGGTGAGAAAAAAGAAGCCATAATTCCCGGGCTAATCAAGGAACAGTCAACCCACTGATGCCGTGGAATGACAAAGTCATGGTACGAGTTAAGTTAACTGTCATCATTTGTTATTGATCGGTATCGATTCTCAATTTCATTGATTGGTCATCACTAGATATAGCAAAACATGTGGCAAGCAACACATTTCATGAGCATTATGGATTTTCTATGGAAAAAACATTTGCAAAACAGTATTTTCTGGTAGCTTAAAATTACTATTCAAATTAATGTCAACATCTTCCAAATATTTATTCAGAGAATTCTGGGATAAGTATGTCATTATAATCATGGATGATATTCTTGTTTTGCCAGCTAGAAGCTGCTGGTTTGTAATGACATTAGGCAGGAAAAGTCACTTGAAGGTAGGTTTTCCTTACTTTCAGTATGAAATAGTAATTTACAGAATTGTCATACCGTACTGTTTGTTGATGACTTTCAAATATTTTAAAGAATAAACTATAACATAATGGATAATTAAAGTTGATTCTTGCTGTTATTTGTTTGTTTAATTATCCACTACTTCCTGTTACCTTTTTTCTCTATTGAAATTACATAACAGCTCGGCTCTAAAACCTCAAACCCAGACATTTACCGCAAAAAACACTCAATAATCAATGACGAGAAAGATATATAGCAATTAAGACACCACTGTTTTCTGCTTCGAATTTATTCAGTTTTACACTATATTTGTCTGAGTACAAATATGGTGTTATATTTATACTGCATTTGTTATACATTTGTCTTGGACAAATGTGATGACATATTTGTCTCAACTTTGGCCTCTTTTGTCTCCCAACATATGTTATATCAGATTTGTCTAACATTTGTCTTCTAGGCAAATACAGTCAAATCCATAATTTCATCCAGTGTATGTTACCAGCTGGATACTTCCCAAAGATCAGTGGCTGTGATCTCCATGAAAACATATTGTCACCACAGGTGGTACAGTGCTGGGACACAACAACCATCCCTTATCAAAATCAAAGGATACTTAGTATACTTTTTGTATACAAAGAGTATACACTATTTGTACCACAGTGCTGTGGTGTACATACTTAGTATACATCAAATATACATCCAGGAAAATTACTTCTGGCCACTTGATGTAAAGGTATACATTTTGTATACAACACTTATGCATCAAGGATACGCTGTATACATTTTGTATACAACACTAATGATCAAGGCTACTGATACTTTTGTATACTTCATAGCATTAGTTACATTTCAGGTATACTTTTGTATACATAACAGCTATGCTTATACTGAGATGTATACTTTTTGTATACAATAATCGCTGCTAAACCAAAATAAAACTAAGACATTTAAAGTGGTGTATACTTTGTGTATGCTGTATACATCAGAAGCAGGTTAATTAAGTCACATACTTGACTGGTTTGCAGCATGTAGTACACTATACTGTTATTGTAGAAATAAAAACAGAATTGCTACTGATCCCATGTTCCTACTGATTCTATATGTTTTTACCGATCCTATGTTCCCACCGATCCTATGTTTTCACTGTTTTATGACAATTCATGTTATGACGTGAGTCATGTTATGACGTCACTCAGGTCATCTTACACGAGCCATGAGCCAACTTAAGGCAGGTAGTGTGACCTTTATTCTTGATGGCTTTTTGATCTTTCACTTGGCATAAATTTTCCAAGGGTTAATTTTTCATAGTTAAATGTCTTAAAGTTTACTTCTCTTCATATCCAAAAGAAATCTTGTCTAGACGAAAAAAGTTTAGCCCAGGCTGAATTCTAAAATCACTTTTCTCTTCTCAATTTAAGTGTCCACCTCAGGACACGTTTCTTTATGTGGATGTGGTACAAATGAGAACTAATACATTGGCAGAAATCACTGTCATCCCTTATCAACAGCCCCTCACAGTAGTAAAGTGGATTTGCATGAATACAGTCTATAGCATAACTTAGTCCTTTTCAATCTGATTAGGAGAAATACCTACAAAGGAAATACAGTCCAATCCACAGTCAATATAAAAGCACAATCTAACAATATTCTCCACTGGAATGGCAGTAAGACAATTGTTACTAGTAGTACTAACCACTGGAACCAAATGAGGAATAGTGGCACCACTGAAAGCATCATCAGCAATAACAAGATTCTTGTTAGGTTTTAAAACATTGATAAGGGCATAACAAACTACTCTTTTACATTTGCATGCATTGCCACAAAATGAAGGATTTGGACACTGCAAATAAATCTTGACATAAAACAAGACATGCCCATAACATGATGTTGGATTTTCACTACCAGACATAAATTCAACAGTAAAGTTGTTCCTTCTGGTCATGCTCTTGTATGACTTGGAATGGATCAGGTGCTCTCCAACAAGTAACCTCTGAAACTGGCATACTTGTTTAATTGGTCCTACCAAGGATTCAAGCACTGCTCGTTCAGTGGCAGCAAGAACATAATTTCGTAAATTCCCCACCATGCTATATTTGCTGTCATCTGAAAGCTTTTCTTTCTTGTACACAAGGTTTCGTTTTCTAGACAACCGTTCATAAAACTCTTGAGAACTTGAACCATTTTCAAGAAGAGGAACCAACTCAGGAATTTTTTGTTGCACACTGATGGCAAGCACGATTTGTTCTTCAATATGCTGAGTTCCATGGAACAGGCTCCTCAGTTGCCCATTGAAGTCTTCAAAGCTGCAGTAAGAATGAGTCCATAAAGGGCCAAGATCCTTAACTCTTTCTGTTAGATGAGGCAAGCAATGAACATTACAGTACCGCTCAGAACTAAGCGAACCTAAAACGCGTGTACTCAACGAACCCCTAACGCGTTAAAATGCCCTACGCGTTATTGCCCACGCAAAAGGGCCACGCGTTTCTGTCAACGCGTCAGCCTTTGTTATTCATAACCAATATTCCTTTTGTGCTGCTTTGTTATGGTGAACAAAGCACGACTTCAGTTCAAAACAAATGCATGATTTGTAAATCCATGCAAAAGCGAAATTCAAGTTACCCTGCGAGCAGAGGTCTCTTCGATCTTCCTCTCTCTGCTCGCAGGGTAAATTCAAATAAAAACACAGCGAATTGCAAGCGCGGTAAAAAAAAAAAAACCTTTCGCAGAACCGCTTTATAACGCTATCACTGAAATAAAGTTCTTATCCTATCTTAATAAGCCGCCAAATGATGTTGCCGCAGTACTCGGCGCAAGTTTTAATCTTCGATTGCTTCACCTTGTTGATTATTCCGCTTTTACCGCAAAAAGACAAAACCGTCTTCGCCGTATAAAAAAAAAAAACTCTCTGCCTTGTGAAAACGTAATTCTGTTCTCAAACCCATCGTGGCATCCCTAGTCAGCGAAAATTTCGCTGTATCGGATGACAGTATAAATGATAGGGAATATGCAAATCACGACAAAATGAACAACAGATTGAAACCTAGACGATTTCACTTAACCCGGCGCGTGATAACTGACCTAGGAAAAAAAAAACCTTTTCTTGCCATTTGAAGTTGCCTCGTGAAAACGTAACTCTGTTCTCAAACCGATCATGGCATTCATAATTGGCGAAAATTTCGCTGTATCGGATGGAAGTAATCACATACAGTAGTGATAGCAAATATGCAAATCGCGACAAAATAAACAACAGGTTGAAAGCCAGACGATTTCAATTAACCCGGCACCTGATAACCGACGTAACTGGAGAAAGTCTGTAAATTACGCAAGGACGAAAAAAACCTACTTGAGCCTTCTAAGTTAAATCACCAACGAATTTAAGTTAACGCTTATTAAATGGCGATCAGTTCCATTCAGTTCAAGCAATAAAAGCAGCCCGTTGAATGAAAATTATGACGTCCACTGCACTGCGATATTTGATACTGTGAAATTTCATTTCTCCACCGGAGTCAAACTTGAACAGCTTGAAGCAACGTTGTTTGAATTATAAAAACAAACATCGTGTCAAGGTTTTTGAACAACCGTGACCGAATTCCCACAGAAGCGTCGAAATGTATTGAGAGTATTTGATGTTTGTTTGGAAATACAACGCGACTCTAAAAATTATTTTGGATTTGTAGTGGACAAATTCTCGGAACATCACCACGTTCTCGATTCTTGCGTGATCCGCTCGCTGGTCACGGTCTCAAGAACAAGAAGACAAAATGCCCAGCAGTAAAGTTCGGATACACCTGTAATTCCGGCGAATTCCTCTTCCGCAAATCCAAAATATTGCTTTATACAATCGCTTTGCATTTTTTGTGTTAAAATTCTGACAGACTGCTGGATATCTAGGTTTTTGAAAACAATCCCGGCTGCCAGGTGTCCCGACACGATAAGGATCTTTTAAGATCTTGAAAAAAAATATAAATCTCACGATGTTGTCTGTTGTTTTTCTTTTCACGGCGCCATCTGAAAACTATTTTATTATTAAGTTGAATGAATCCAAACAGACAAAACAAAATGGTCTGAATGTAACCGTCGCTATATTCAGCCGGTACAAAAGAATTAGAACTTGTCTGCTCCTTGAAAACAAATCATGTTCATATATATCGAATGTTACCTGTAGGAAAGATCGTTAACTTCCTTTCACACAGTAACAAAAGAAGCAAACAATAACCAAGCTCATACATACTAATGCGTTTACTTCAACGCGTTATAACGCGAAGTTCAAACGCAGTCTAACGCAGCAAAACGCGTGCGCGCGTTTAACCCTTCGCGTTAAGAACGCGCGTTCGATGTTCGTTTAGTTCTGAGCGGTACTGTAAATGTTTCATAACGTGCTGCATATAGTTCCTTTACCCTAAGGCAGAAATGTTTTAGTAAAGCTGAGGCCTTTGCAATGTCACCGGGCAAAATGGAATCTTGAAGAAGGAGATAAATGGCTTCAACAAGAAGTATGTAGTGCTGAAAATACTGTTCGGGAAGGATACCATACAAGCAGGGTATAGAGTAGAACAACAAGAAAGTTCTCAACTCTGATGCTTTAAGATGTCCAAAGTTGGCCATCAGGCTCCTTGGATGGCGAGTAATGCAGGAAGGAGGTGCAATCTTCAAGTACCTTTCATCAATCTCCTTCATTCTGCTGCAGATGGACCATGGTTCTCCTTTGTATGACTTGTCACTCCAAAGGGTGAGCAGCATTTTGACTGCACCAAGTAGTGTGCTATGCATGTAGTCAATGGCTACACCTCTGATGATATCAAATTTAGGCACAAACATGAACCACGAGTATCCTTTAACTCCATTGACACTATTCTGAATACCCTTTTGTGCACTTTTCTTGGTAGCTTCAGCAGCAAACTTCAATGTCTGTTCATGTGTCCTTGGTTCCCCATGTCCAGTCTGGAGATTTGTGACATCAAATGGATAGGCATGAATGTGGCCTTTGCTGCTTGTTTGGACAGTTTTGCAAGGACTTAAGCAGTAGGGGCA
>JAHPZR010010845.1:45000-47639 GCA_019787425.1 Platygyra sinensis | reverse complement strand
AGAGGAGAGGTGGCGCGGATCACGAAAGAAAAAACTTGTAAAATTTACACTAAATTTTTCAGATCAGACTTCAACGTGGCATCGCTTCTTTCGCGACACAGCTACAGCTACTTGAAAACTTACGCTTGCTGACTCGAAAGGTAAACGAGGTTCTCAATCTCCAAACTGCCTTCAAAAACGCTTAAACCATAAAAGCGATGCTCCACTCCGAAGATCAGGCCACCATATTGCTCTGCTAGGTCGACAATATTCCCTGAAACAAATTGACAGCAAAACAATTCAGTTGTTCAAAGGCTGGATAACGCTATCCACCGGATAAATCACTATCCAGCGGATAGCGTGGTTTGTTTTTTAACACTTATCCACTGGATAGCGATTTATCCGGTGGATAGCGTTATCCAGCCTTTGAACAACTGGGGCATAGGGCAACATCATGGCATGATGCGAGTTACTAGCCTAATTTGAAGGCCCGGGGATAGATGCTTAGGCTCGATTTCCAACCGTTTTGTGAGCCCGCGTTCCTTGCCACATGGGAGAATGATACAGCCGGATAAGCTTCCCAAAACGGCTGGAACGAACCTAGGGGATACTTCCATGCAAAAAAGGTCGGGAATGCTCTTCGGAAAAGTTGAGATAAACCCCTATATAAGGACACCAATCTGGGCGTGGCTCGATCTAATTGAACCTCTAAAAGATAACACTTGCAATAGAATGGGCTTGAGAAAAATATATGAAATAATTCATATATTTGTACTGCGCTTGTAGATGAAAGTGAAGAATGATCATCGCAATAGATTTTCCAATTTAAGCAATTGGAAAGAAGAATCCTGAAAAAAATCAGAGCTTCAGCGGGATTCGAACCCGTCACCTCCGCGATACCGGTGCGATGCTCTACCAACTGAGCTCCGGTATCGCGGAGGTCACGGGTTCGAATTTTTTTCAGGCTTCTTCTTTCCAATTGCTTAAATTGGAAAATCTACTGCGATGATCACTCTTCACTTTCATCTACAACCGCAGTACAAATAAGTGAATTATTTCATATATATTTCTCATCATTTCACTGCACGGGAATGTATGAACTCAAAAAATTGACCTCGCTCCCAATGTGTGGCTTCATAGCTCAGTTGGTAGAGCCGCAGAGGTCACGGGTTCGAATCCCGTTGAAGCCCTGATTTTTTTCAGGCTTCTTCTGCGATGATCACTCACTGATCACGCTTCAGAATGGCCTTGATTACAGGCTGATTTTCCAGAAAGGATCGGAGCCCGAGCATTGAGGAAGACAAGACACGAGAGAGAGGCGAAAATCGAGCCTAAAAGGGAATTTGAGAGCGCTTTTTAATTGCTACTTCTTCAAGTGCATCCCAAATGGTACTTTGACGAATAAATCCTTCATTTACACCCCTGAGTTAAACGACGAACATCCCCGTGAAAAGCAACAAGTGAATAAAAGAGATGAGCAACCCTCGCCAAGTTTTTTCCTTTGTTTTTCAACGGCTGTTCTTCTCTCTGCTTAAGGCTGGTTTTCACTAGCAACGGAGTCGCAGTCGGAGTCGTACTCAGAAGCGTAGGGCGATACGATCCAGTGAAATTATTATTTCTAGCGGTGAAAAAGTTTGGCAAAGAACTTGAAACTGAAAACCACAACAGTAAATGGAACCGCGCGGTGAACTTAAGCTGTCTAAGCTTAATTTTATTTTTCATTCGCCGAAATCACAACGTATGTATTTACTCATTCGTTTAGAGTCAAACACGTCGTATGCTCGCCCTCAAAGGTAGTTTTGGATTTGATTTAATTATTCACAAGGACAGTTTGACGTTCATTCCCTTCTCTTGCTGCGAAAAAAATCTACGAAGAATTTGACAATAACGTCTGGACGCCAAATAAGCTTGATTAATTAAGCAGCTTATATTTTTCGATCGGCAAAATCATAACAGAGGCATTCATGTATTCGTTTAGAGTTTGATACGTCAATTGTTTGGCAGAGACTAGCTTTGAATTTGATTGAATTCATCCAATCGAAAGTTTGGCGGTCATTCGATTCTCTTGCAGTGTAAAATTTTGTAAACAACTTGACAACAACGACATCGGCCGCGCGTAGCAAAATGCATTGGCTTTGTACTCCCAGTTGAATGTTCCTATCGATAATTTCACGGTTATTTAATTCCTTTGCTGTGAAAAACTGATTAAATTACTCCGAAGCTGGTTGTTGACATATAAGCAAAGTTCCCTCTCAATCAACATCTCATACTCATAGAAGTTCAGGTAAAGCCGAAGCAGCTGGCCAGGCAGGATCTCTGACAAACAACTTGCTTCCTTTTCAAAATAGCGTCCGTATAGCAGCGCAACATTCACCTCCCTAGAGAGTAGTGTTGACAAAATTAAGTTGAGGACCCACCCTCGGTGCGGCGTGGGTTGGCATGCTTAGACACGTGACCAGCCTTAACCAGGGTACTTTCTCGAAGTAGAGAGAGGACCCTCGGAACGAGGTTGGCGCGAAAACCGTGTTTTAAGTTTCTCAGTGAACACGTCATTTTTTGAGAAGCTGCTTTTCGTTTATTTGATTGACATCGGAAGTACGCGTAACCGGCCATATATTTCTAATATTTGGAGGTACTTTTTTTAAGAGAAGTGGAATGAG
>JAHPZR010010845.1:10000-35000 GCA_019787425.1 Platygyra sinensis | reverse complement strand
GCAAACAAAATGGTCGCATTTTGGAGCGCTGTCCCTGGATATTATTTTTTAAGTGTAAAAATATTTTTTTCCATTTATTAACCAAAGAAAAACTTGACCCTTATTTTACTCACTTTGTTATGTAATACATACAACCGAAAAAAGAAGATAATTTTTGCCATCCCTTCTTCCCTTCCCTGCCAGCTATAACTGATTAGACAAGTTCACCAACTACTGACGCTGACCTTTGATCAGATCCCCCCTTGGAGTTCATACCTCTAGCACTCAATGTTCATGCCAGGCACTAGCTTTGAAAACCCTGCTAAATAATTTGTATGCTTTCTTGAGAAATTCTCACTTTTTAAGGTGGCCAAACACAGCTTTTGTGCATGCTCTTGCTGATGCAATTTAGTGCGTGCCCAAGGATTTAAAACAAACACGCCGTCAAGAGAGCAATCAATTTATTTACTCTAGACTCGCACTCTGTGTTATTTTTCTCTATAACTTAACGCAGTGTATTGATGGCTTTAGTCTTTTATTACAAAGATGTTAGAAAAGGTAACGATGCAAAGAACCAAGCAATTTTCAGCTTTTGTTTGTTACCTAAATAAGCCATTTAAATGCAACATGTGCATTTGCTCGAAAAAATGAGACGGATTGTTTTAGCAGAAACATGCTGATTTCTAACAGTCGTTAGAATGTCAAGAAATTTGCCGAAAATATAGATCACGGACTACATCAATGATCTATCACGAAAACTCTGAATTTTGACATAGGGAATTTTTAATAATACAGAAAACGATTAATGGCGAATTACGAAAATCGCCTATGCCAAAATTTTGTTAGAACAGTGTTTACAGAAGGGATTTAATGTCAATTCGTAGTGTGCAAAAGATGAAAACAATCTAACGACTGTATTTTCTTAAATAAACAAAAACCATTATTTAAGCCTTGTTTTTAACCAGCCATGGCAACAGCACACACCTTAAACAAAATGCGAGAATAAATACTTCTGTAAATGACCTTGACTCTTGTAAAAAAAATGGGCACCAAAGCAGAGGCGGATCCAGGGGAGGGGTTGAGGGGGTTGCAACCCCCCCTTTGAGAATTTTTTTTTTATCATTTTGCTTGATTCTTTGTAAAAGAATAATAGAAGAAAATTGTTTTTACGAAGTTATTTCACTTTTACCATTCGACTGCTTGTCAAGTTATGAAAAGATAATGTACATTTCGCAAAGGTCGTATCAGGTTCAGGTATAACAAGCGACATGAACAGGTGACATTCATTGATAGTGTACAACCCCCCCTTTCAGAAATTCCTGGATCCCCCACCAAAGCATAAATAGTTTAACCCTTTAGTGCCCAAGGGGTCTCCCTTTGACGAGTAAAATCGTCTGGCGTTAGACAGAGTAAAATCTATCAGTCACTATTGGGCATTAAAGGGTTAAAAGTAATGGAGAATTAGGCATAGGCACTTTAAAACTGTGTTCGGCCACCTTAAATCAAACTCAGGGATGCAGGTTTTGATGATGAGGTGTGTGAATTTCTGTTTCTCATGGATGGTAGCAACACTGCTTGGTAAATTGTCTGATCATAGAACAATTTTATATTCTCAAACATTTTTTTCTCTTTATTTCAGTCATCTGGTATTAAATTGGATCCTGAATGTAAAGAAATGTTTACCCAAATTAAAGACAAAAAACAGCATGGATATGCTGTCATGAAGATCAATGATGGTAAAACGGCAGTTGTCATGGAACTGAAAGGTTTGAAGCTTGAAGACAGAGAATTATCTACAACTAAAAACAGTTTCGAGGAGATGAGGGACTTTGTTATGAAATCACAACAACCTCGTTACATCCTGGCGGATGTCACATATGAAAGGGACAGCGCTGGTAAAAAAGATGTTGTTGTGTACATATATTGGTAAGTAAGAAAACTTGGCAGAATTGAACAGCTTGCATTATTTCCACAGAATGTGAAGACGGCAATACAATTACAGGTCCAGCAGTTGCAATACCTAGTAAAACATGTCATAGTAGTGGAGAAATGGTGGCCTCTTGGTTAGTGCACTCACCTCCAGATTGAGCATTCCAGGTTTAAGACCTGATCTATACTGCTGGCAGTCTGTTTTGTCTGGCAGTCTGTCAAAATTAGGCGGGGCCTATAAGCCCTAGGGTTTCAAATTTCATTGGTAACACTTTTTTGGTTCTGTGCCCAGTGATTGTGGGAGATGGTCTCGGGGCTCGAAAAATATTTGAATTCCACCTTGCCTGTTTGGCAAGTAACCCTCAAGTTTTGCTTGCCCGGGAGATTTCCCACTTGCCCAAATTTTCAAACTCATTACAGTCGAGAGTGCGAATCGTGGCCACCAGACTAAGTTTTTGACATCTTTTTGACAGGTTTTTGATTAGTTTGATAGGTTTTATGGCTTCTGGTCGCTGTAAACTACTAATCAAAGGCCTTAAAAATCGAAGTCGGGATATCAAAGCCGTGCTTCTTTGTTAAATTCAGCGGCAAAAATATGGCATTGCAGGTAAGAGTAGATAACGGTGGGGAAAGATTTGCAACATTTCTACTGAGAAACATTGCATATGAAACCCTGCTTCAGACTATCCAGAGTTGTTGTTCACCTCTTGCTCACCTTGGTCAAGATTCTATCAGAAAAATCGCTACAAAGACGAAGATGGAGACTTCGTAAACGTCGATCAGTCCAGACGATCCTTTTGATTTTTCTGAAATGTTGCAAATGGCAAAGCAATTAGGCGATCAAGACTACAAAAAATCTACATCAAGGCCCACAAGGTGAATTCCCCAGTACCTCAAAAAATGACAAGGCTTGACTCTGGTGGATTGCCAACTTCTTTCAGTGCTGCTTTCAGGTGGCGAGTTAGAGCCAAAACAACTTCCCTACAAAGCTTTGGCGCCAGTTGCCACTTCAACAGCACAAACTACAAGTCCGTGTTCTACAGTAGCCAGGGAAGAGTCCATTAGATCTGAAGGAAGAACTAAATGAAATCTTACTGTCTTGCAAGTACAGCTATCAACTGCAAGGGAAGAATTAAACAATCTCAAACAACAGGATCAACAGTTTTTCTTGCTGTGCAGTATTCAAGCACGTATGTGTACAGTTTGCCACGTCACTGGGCACATGAAAACCACTTGCAAAAATGAGGCTTGTACTAACATCAGCTGCTGCAAAGTAAGAGAGAAACGCCCAGAACACAGAGCAAATATACAACAGCTACAGCGACCACAAAGAATCTCGAACAACAAAGTGCAGACAAGGAAGCTAATATCAAAGGTCTCAGGAATGTGCGCGAACAGGCCAAATCATCCTTTTTTGTCATAATGCAGCTGAGATTACGAGCCCAAAATCTCATCAAATATACAAGTGGCAAACGCCTTAAGTTGGATTGTGATTTACTTGCTCTTCAAAGGGCACTGAACAATAGAGTTCCCAAATGGGGTGTGGAGGAGGATTGGCGACTGCCGCAAATTTTAGAACAGTTCCCAAACTCTCAGCTGAAAGCACTGATGCCTCGCAAGGAATAATCTAGAGCGCAAAGACTTGTGCAGAATATTTGTTACGATATTTTCAGCTTTATCATACTTCTTTTGTTGAGTTCTGAGTTGTGTTTTTACAAAGTAGATACATGAACCAAACTTGTTTGCGCTCTACTTCACAGCAGTGACTGTAACTTTGAGTTGATGGATCCCGATATTCTGTTGATACTGTTGAATGTTTGAGAGTTGCAGTAATCTCGGTTTGTACCATACTGTAAGTAGATCAGTTTTGCCGTTATTTACAATGTTCTGTTGGTTTACTTTATACCGTTGACGACGTGCGGTCCCACATTAGGGAGTTTACGAAACCACGACGGTGACGACGAGGACAACGTCGACAAAAAATGAATTTATAGTTTATCTTCGAATCTCACGATACTCTAAAATCACTTTGTTCATCACCGTCGAAACTATCACAAAACTAAATCCGGAACACAGCGATAAATTTGAAAAAAAAATTAAAAATTTGGGCGTCGTGGTCCATGTTCTCCAGACGACGCAAGATTTGGTCATTTCACGTCATCGTTTTGCAGAGGACGACAAAGAAATGTGCAAAGAACTGTAACGCATGTGCACAGCTATTGTTCTGCTCATTAATTCTTTTGTTTAGCGACGTTGCCGTTGCCGTCATGGTTTCGCAAACTCCCTATTGAAAGAGCAAACACGGGTGTTGTCGATGTTCTGAAAAGTTATGAATGAGCACGCCAGTTCAGAGGTAAAACCGATCATGGTAGAATTATTGAAACAAATAAATCAAGGTTTTTGTATTCTGGTTCTGATTTCATACACTAAGGGAAACCAACAAAATGTCAGACAGTCCGCGTGTGGACGCATTTTGATTACATTCAAAGTAAAATTTATATTTATATATACTGGTATAAATGCTAGGCTTCATGAGTCGCTGAGCTTCTATATATTCAGAAGCGTAAAGATCAGCTTTCTTTGGGTCACAACAGACTTTTGGGGCTCTAATGGACATATTGACTTCATTGTACTGCTTGATAATATTGTTCACATACGAGCAACTCACATGAACTTCTCTAGCAATTCCCCGCCTGCTAAAGCCGTCATGGTAAAGATCCAATACCCATTTCATGGTGACAGTGATAAAGCCCTCCCGTTATCGTAAAAACCGCTGTTTTGGTTCAGGCGAAGCTGGACATTCGCTGTTGAATGCTGTTGAATACAATAGAACATAGGTAGCTAAAATAAATGGTCACAACGTTTGGGACAGCTCAGAATGCAACTTATCAATGTTTTGATTGGCAGCCATACTAGTGATATCTGTCTATGCTTAGATTTCAACAGTCGCTTACAATCTAAAGTTGCTGCCAAATATTCCTTGCTCTGAAAATCTGATTTGCCTGCTTAAACCGGAAGCCATCAAACTAATCAAAAACATGTCAAAAAGATGTCACAAACTTAGTCGGGTGGCCACGGCTTGACGCTCTTGACTGTAATAATTCACGAACCCAAGAATGGTAGTTAAACTACAGGCGTGTTTTAATGTACTAAACCCATCTTGACTGTAAGTCCCCTTAGTGCTGATCACTTTCTTGTTTAAGCCATTACATTGGAATATAGTGTACTTCCACAACTTTTAACTTGTTCATTCCTCTTTTTATGAAGTTGTACAGTTTGTAATAATTAACATGGATAAAGTTATAATCACAGTGAAGTAGTGTGTACCCAGTCGTACCTTGTCAGATACTTTATCATGATTATCAGCTCTCCCAATAGAATGTCACTGAGCTTTTTTGACAGACTGCTTTCATGTGCCTTATGGCACCCTAATGTTTTTGTTCAATAATTCTCTACAACCTTGAAGGAAAATGAGGAGTATGATTATACTGATGCACCTGACGTTTTACGAAAAAGCATACCTTAAATTGGCTTACAGTTGTAAAGCAAACTAAACTAGACGCATATTTGCGTTCACTCGGGCTTGAGTTGGAGAGAAAGATTGTTTTTGTTGCACGTATTTCGGTAAGGCTTTTTTGTAATTATGGGTTTATCTTGTAACTGCTTTTATCTCGGTATGCTAGAGATGCAGGGTTATTACTTATGTATACAGTAAGCGGAAAACATATTTGTTTTGTAGTGTGAAGACGTTTTTCCGGGTTCAATTAAATGCAAGCAAAATGGAGTGCTTAAATCGGAAGTAAACCTAAGCGCGGGATGACCGCCTGTATAATAATATCATACTGCGGAAAGGGGTCACAGTGTCTACTTGCGAATTACTTTCCGGAGTGTTAAGTTACACGCCACTGATTAAATATTCATTTCGGAACATGTACAAACATTGGCAAAACGAATGAGCTCCAGCTCCACACTTTCAAAAGGAATTCATACGAACAATATTATTTTGATCCATAGGCGAGGTTAAACTTCGTTTTCCTGAATATATTATATTTATAGCATTTACATAACAGTACAATGTAAATGACATGGAAAAACACGAACGAATACGTGCATAGACAAATTCTCTAACCTTTCTGCTTTTGTTCCTTAGACTTTTCAAACTTATTGGTATTCTGCTTGGTTCACGATCGCGTCTACATACATGATGAGACTTAAGTTTATGCTTCTCTCGATTAACATTACATAACTCAGTTGATATAGCATGTTTCTCGATGAAAGGTTCACTCATAAATGTTCGCTCATAAAGAGATCTCTCGTAAGGTTTGCGGACCAAAACGTTCCGAAAGCGCTCCTTGTCTTTTAGTATCGGTCTACCGCAAACGCTGTGTGCAAATTTTGTATCCGTTTTGTATCCGTACACAGTATTTGTGCTGATCTTCCACCGCATACTCTTCTCCGTCCGCCATTACACCATGCCATGTGCTCATCAGTAAAATCTTCGCGCATGCGTATTAAAAAATTGCGCAAACTGTGGCTGAACGAAAAAAAAAAGAAAGCCGAAATTTCAACTCGGGCGTTTCCTTTGGAAAGCCCGAGTAAAAACTCCACAAGTATACAAGCTTTGAACAAGAGCATATGGCGCAATGACGTCATAATGTGACCTGTTACAGCAATTAAAATTTTGTAGTGATAGTCAGCACTTTGCTTGCTAACGATGGTTGGCAGAGTTTGAAGGTCCCATTGCACCTTTTGCCAGTGCTTTCCAGTTGAAGAAAGAGTTTGTAAAGTTGCTGTTGTTCGTTTGTGTACTTGCTAACTAGTATCTTCGTTATTATACAGCCTTGAATCAATTTGTTCAATTCAACGAAGATCGTGTTAGACTTCTTGAATGTTGTCTGGCTCCACGAAATCATTGTGCAGAGAAGTGCGAGAAATTTAGAACACGCAGAATTAACAACTTGCCTTCCCACTTAGGTTTTGACACGTGCAGGCACAGTGTCGAATTTTGAAAAGCTGGTGAGAGCATATTTTTTCATTTGGGTGAATGAAAAATAGTTTCAGTCAAGGGAAAACGTCTGTGTTTGAAAGAAACACTATTCAAAGTTATCTTCCAGGAACTCTGAAAGTGTTTTGA
Source organism: Platygyra sinensis (assembly GCA_019787425.1). NCBI lineage: Eukaryota > Metazoa > Cnidaria > Anthozoa > Scleractinia > Merulinidae > Platygyra > Platygyra sinensis. The sequence continues at coordinate 27,958 of JAHPZR010010845.1, read as the reverse complement.
AGACTTGTTTATCCATTTCTTTTTAATGATGTAATGCTTTTCATTTTGAGTGGCGGCGTCCAACTTGCATGTTTTGCCGAAAACAGAGATTTACCTGGATTTTAGCATAAAAAATGCTGACTTCGTTTTTGTGGTAGAAATATGCGACGTCTCAGTTTTCGCGTACAATTTTTACAGTTCTAATTAATATATCGTTGAGTTAAGTTTTGTACAGAGAAACTGAAAAATGCTCACAGAAAATTGCTAAAATTTAGAAATAAACACAGCGTTTTCGTTCCCCACGACCAGACAGGGTTTTTTTTCAAGCCCTGGGTCTGTAATGAAAAATGTTTGTAACAAAATTTGAACTTGATTTTGGACATTAACAAGTGATAAAAATCAAAAATGTATTAAGGCCCTCCACAGACTAGGGATTTAGTTGTCGACAACTAAAAAACGTAGTCTGTGGCGCAAGTTGTCGACAACTAAACCCCAAATTATTAGTTGTCGACAACTAACAGTTGTCGACGGCTTTATTTTTGGGCGTTTTTCTAGTGTGTGAAAACTTTTGTTTTAGTGGTGGACTACTTTTAGATCTCCGCGCTATTGTGAGCATGGGTAGTAAGCTCTTGGTGCCCAACCTCCCTGCGTATCGGTTGCTAAATCAGTATTGGGCGCCAGTGTGTGGAATCCCTTTATCGGACTTATTTAGTTGTCGATAACTTTTAGTTGTCGATCACAAATAGTTGTCGACTACTAAATCCCTAGTCTGTGGAGGGCCTAAGAACACTAAAATAAAAAACAAAACAAAACTCAATACAGAACAACAAAAACAATTATTAAAACAAGATATTGTTGCATGGTAAAATTGCGATTGGCTAGTAAATAAATGACATGTTCACTTTTATCACTTATTCTATTAGTGCCACTGTGATAAAAAAATTACTTCCTGTTTTCCTTCAGATTTTGAAAGTGTGTTGGCTTAATACTTAGTGTCTATACCGCCAAAAAGTTATTTTAGGTTTTCATCATCTCTATAACATCTAAAAATGTCTTCAAACCCAAAGAAGTGAATTCCGATGCTTTTTGGCATAAAATCAAGCTCTAAATTTCCCGCCTTGGCCACACCCAATGAAGATGACCGCGTAATGTTAGATTGGTGACGAATGACGTCACTTCAGGAATATCTCGAAGCTTTATGCTTTTATTTAGCTTGCTTGACGACCGCATTGCTTCGCAAATTTCAATTTGTTTGTTTTTTGGCAAGGAAAACTCCTCACCACTACTGAAACAACAATTACCTAAACTAGAAGAATCGCGTGATTCCTGACTTGACGTCACGACCCATTCAGAAACCCAGACTCTATTCTGCACTGACTCACGGTCAACTTCATTGGGCGTGGCTGAAGCGGGAACTTTAAGGCGATATCTTAGGGCGTTAAAATCTCAGAATCCAATTTTTTTTCTTAGAATACCTTTTTACACAGTATAGAGCTACCATAACTATAAAAACCCTGTTGGTGGTATAGACACTTAACTGGCAAAGTTTTGAGCTTTGAGTTTTATCCAAAGGATGTCTATTTTGAGTGTAAGTTTTGGATTTCATGGTCTGCCATTACTCATGTTCAAAACTGACCGATCAGACATCAGAGGGTTGGATCTAGAGAAAATGATGTTAGTTACTAACTTAAAATTTCAGCAAGTAAACAGAATTTATTATACATGCAAAACACCGGTTTAGAAGTCTGAAAGCCCAAAACTCCTGTGGTGCATATTAACTCAGCCACGTACGCACGCATTGCATTCTTAAAGTAGTGAGTCTTTGACATCATTTTCTCCTCTACCCAGGGGTCCGTTTCTCGAAGCTCCCGGTAATTACCGGGCACGTTAAGCTGTTTTGTTTTCCATTCCAGATGGGAGTTTCAAAAGCTTTGAATATTATACAGTAAGGTTATTAGCTAAAGAAACAAAATGGACTTAATTAGAGTTCAGAACACACTCTTCTTTTCTTGAGATTTTGATTTCAAAATCTGATTTCGGGCCCGTTAAGTTACCAGGTCTTTCGAGAAACGGGCCCCAGCTTTCTCAAGATTTTCAAGTCGGTAATGGTGGACGATTAGGTTAGAAAATTCCAGTTAAAGTAAACAGGTGTCTTTTTAAAATCAGATCTTAAAACTTGGGTCAGTTAGTGTTTAGTTAACGTAGTTTTGAAATCAAAGGAAAAAAAAGAAGTTTTTTGGTCGTAGTAGCACTTTAAAAATTCAGAATCCATTAGGCGAATCAGGTTTAGATAACTTACATAGGTCAAGACCAGCCTTAAAGGCATTATGTCTGGCCATGGAATACGCTGACGGTGATAAATGTAAGATCGTGTTTACTTCGCCAGAAGCAATGCAAACCTTAGCCTTTGCGCTCGTCAAAAACCCTTTTATGTAAATTTATATCAGTTTGAAAGGTCAAGGTATTTTTCCTTAGACATAACAAAATACCCTGATTACAAGTCACGCTAGACCCGCGCCATGCAAAGAATGTAATCAGATACACCTTTCAGCATATATATGCTGAAAGGCAGCCAGAGTCACGTTTTCGCGTAATGAAATTTGGTCGTTATGTAACAGAAGATGACGGCTGTAACTATGTCACGTTTCATGAGCTGAACATTTGCATAAAGATTAAAAATAAATAAAACCTCTTACAATCCAGGCACTGAGCCAACTTTGAATCATGTGATCTCTGTTGTTTCCAATCTTTTAAGGTAAAGACCTGTTTCCATATCTCGAACGGCCCTCTCCCTATTCACTTACACTCGCATGAAATTTCTAAGTTTCTTGACACAGAGACTTGGTTTCTGCTCAACAAATGTTGTCAAAGTGCAAGACTCTTGAATTTAAAGGGAGAAAAAATTTTCGATGTGACGAGGTAGATTTGTACCCGGCTGACCAGGTCGGCAGTCTTCTACCCTAACCACTAGACCACCGAGGATTCGCTACCAGTAGCTGGTTCAATTTAAGTACTATATCAAAAACCCGAACGCTATAAAAAAGCTAACCATTCACCCTAACCCTAATAGTATTTTCAGTGCTTAGGCCTACAATCAGTATTTACTTTGTGTACGCATCACAAGGTATCCAAGGGCGGTTTGAGATATGGAAACAAGTCCTAACCGTCTTTTAAATTGTTTCCGGGTAATGTTTTCTCGCAAAACGTTGTTGCTAAATATTACGTAATGTTTTTGTGAGCGCAAAAGAGTTAACAAAGTGCGGTTTTAAGTTTTTTTTTAAACTTGAGCCATATAACTTGGTATTGACAACAAAGAGTCGGGTTGATACTCAAGTTCATAATCTCGGGGAAAAAATTTTATTGGCATAAACAGCAACATTAAAAGTATTTAGGTTGTATTTTAGCTGAACCAGAGGACGGCTGTCAGAGACACTTAAAATGCTGTTGCAGCGATTTTGTTACTAAAAACATACCACATGGTTTTTGTTGCCATATACCATGCAGTTTTAAGATCTAAATAAATGTAGTTGCTTTTCCGAGTGTGGCTGCAAATTTGTTAACTGACTTGAATGGCATTCAATATTTGCAGGTGTTCAGATAGCGTGAAAATTAAGGAAAAGATGATATATGCCTCTACAAATGAAAACCTGAAGAAGGCATTTCCTGGGGTGAAACATCTGGAATGTCATGATGAAGATGATTTCTCCTATGACTGCATAGTAGACATCTTGAAAAAATCGGACAGAGCTTGAGTAACTTGTTGTAAGCTTGCTATATACTCGCTTTTGCGATTAATTTGTGATGAGAAAACTCCCAAGTTGTTGATGCTTGCCAGGAATGTGTAATTTTAAATAAAACAGCATCACGCCATGTGCAACTGTGTAATGTAGTTTTAACACTAGAATGTACGGGTATTGACAGACGAGCAATAAAGCATTCAATTTCATTAGGGTGTGGGAAAGATTTACTTAATTTATAAAAACTCTGGTCCTACTACTAGTTAATGAGGCCCAAGGTTGAACTCGACTCGTAGAAGTCAAGAACTTCACTGTTAATTCTGCTCATTGGCATTACAATAAAATCTAACATGTATGTGAGGCAATTTCTGGGTATTGTGTAGTTTTTGCCCGAAATTGCCTCACATCCACGTTGATCACATTGTAATGCAAATGAGAAACTAGCTCTGAAAAGGGCTATTCTTATGGATATATTTCAGTCAAATACCGATTTCTATTAGGGACTGGTCAAAAAGTACAGGGGGGGGGGTGGGCCGGAGCATTTCGAAATGTGGTGGTGAGAAAACAGATGACCCACCCCTTCCATTTGGCACAAAACTGAGTGACCCACCCCTAAATAGAGGCTGAAAATCACATGACCCACCCCCCCCCCCCTCCCATCAATAAGACATGACATATTTGGCTGCATAATCCGAAAAAAACACATTTTGTGGATGAAATTGTAATGTTCTTCACGTTTTAGATTTATTTCCTAACAACAATGCAAAATTATGCAAAAATTATATTGTTTTCCATTACCCTTGCAACTTTACATGTAAGTCATGACTGTAAACTCTAAAGCCTGGTTCACACTTGTGCGATAAGCATAACACAAGCGACATAAGCATAAGCTTAAGCACAAGAAAAAAGGAACATGTTCCTTTTTTCTTGTGCTTATGCTTATGCTTATGTCGCTTGTGTTATGCTTATCGCACAAGTGTGAACCAGGCTTAAGAAAACTTGACCTTTTACTTTTCACACTAGGCCTCAAGGCACGTAGAACAGTGATCCATGTAGAAAACGGCTGCAGTGAGTCCTGGGAGTAATATAGCCAGACAGCTCCCAGATCCTTGTGCATGTGTCCCGTATCCTTGGGAAAAATAGCATGTAGACCCAAGATCATATCAACTCTTCGGTTTTCGTCCATCGTATCTTGATTAAAAATACATCACCACTGTTTGTGTTATAGTTTTAATCATGTAGACACAAGTTGGCCATTTGGTGTTCTTGTATACCAGCATGTCAACCGAGTGCAGTATTTTGATTATTTCTGTCCTGGGACTACTTGCTCAATCCCTTAGCTTTTGTACAGATTTTACAATACATAAGTTACCATCTCTTATTTGTACACCAGCCAAGTGTACTTTTTCAAATCCGGCTTGAAAAGTTTTTGTCCTTTGTAACTGAAAAGATTTTATTTTATAACACAATAAAAGGAAGTGACACACTCCAACACCAACCCACAGTCTGTCAAGTTCTTTACGCATAGCCAACAGCTCCCACATGTGTTGTGTGGAGTTGGGGCTTTAATAAAGGGGTGCTTTGCTGTCTATGGCTGCCACTACCTGAGTGATATGGCTGTGCGCATGCCCGATCGTGGGTTGGTGTTTGAGTGTGTCACTTGCTTTTATTTGTGCAAAAAGAGTTACCTTTGTTGTAGATTGTGTCAAATGTGTGCCAATTCCCATTAAAAAAAAACAGGATGACCCACCCCTGTGGGTAGCTGAAAATTGCATGACCCACCCCTTACCAAGGGTTCAAAAACTGATGACCCACCCCCTCTCTGCTCCGGCCCACCCCCCCCCAATACTTTTTGACCAGTCCCTAAGTATTTCTTTGCATGGTCTTAAACTTTTTGTGCTTCGTGCTGACTGATAGGTCATTTGAAACTAGAAACTTTGTTTTCGTCTCAGGTTTCACGATTTTAATCCATTTGTTTCCAAATGTTTCTCTGAAACATTGGGGAAAAAAAAACGCGAAAACATTGCAATTTGTAGACTACATTGGCTAAATGTCCAAACAACAGTGTTTCTGTTGAGGGGCCTGTTGTAAAAATCAAAGTGGCTGTGAGTCACTGAACTCCGATAATGATATGAATTCATGGGGTCAACTTCAGGTTCTTTTCCTAGTTTCCTTTTTACGAGAGCTCGTACACTTTAAAATAAAAGTGATGAAATTTTTCTTTGAAACATTTAAGTGATAAAATTGTAATGGATCATTCTGGAGTTCTTCCTGGTATTGAAAGGTTATGAATTTTTTCTTTGAAACATTTTAGTGATAAAATTGTGATGGATCATTCTGGAGATTTTCCTTGTATTGCAGTCAAAAATGAGAAACTGTAACAATTGTTATGGCAATGAGTAAACTGTGCAGTGTCTTTTTTATAATAAAAACAATTTGTCAAATTCATTTTCGCATTAAGTAGCGTGTACATTAGCGCATTCAAATTAATAATGATGGTTTCAGTACTCTTACCAGATAATTCCGATAGAGGGTCTGAATGGGGTTAACCGACTAGCGACAACCGTCGAATATATATATATATTACTGATTACCGACAAAACGAGGAAAAAATTACCGACTAGCGACTAAAAATTAACCGAGATTTACCGACAACCGACAAAGGTCGAAAATTTTAACCGACAACCGACATGTGAACCCCCATTCAGACCCTCCCGATAGTGTCAGCGTTCTGGCAAGCGATTTAACCCTAGCTGGAGGGCCAAAGATAGCCCGGGTTTACAAGCAAAATGTAACCCCATTCTTGTCCCCAGAGGCCGCGTTCCTTTTCGTCAGCACCAAGAATCACAACCTCTGGCCAGGTCCAAGACCGAAGTCCGCGATTCACCGACTTTCTGTCACTGCGCATGCTCAGTCAATCTGACTGGTTCTGGCTTTGTAAACACAAGATTCGAGACCATTCAGAACTGGAATCGCACTTAATGAGCGGTTACACTCAAAGGGTCTGGGGCCGTTTCTCGAGAGGCCCGGTAACTTGAAGGACCTGTAATCAAAATCTCGAGAAAAGTAGGACGTGTTCTGACCTCCAATGAAGTCCATTTTATTTCTTTAACCAATGTCTAATACGTAATTTTCAAAACTTTTGAAACTCCTGGAATGGAAAACAAAACACCTAAGCGGGCCCGGTGATTACCAAGAACGTTGAGGAACTGGCCCCAGGAAACAATTATAAAAGTTAACCCGGGTCAGATGGGCTCCTGCCCGGGTAGGGAGTAGTACGGTGGCCCATAAGAGACATGAAAATCTATTTCTTTTATTTTCATGAAATTTTAAAATTAGCACTTTTCCATGTCTTGGTCAAATTTTTATTTCGCAGATTTAAGACTTTTGTAGGAAAACTCAAGATTTTCAGTAAACTCAACTATTATTTTGAAAAAACTCTTTCTTTTTTGAAAACTCAGTTTTTTAAAAAAAAAAACTCAGCTTTTTGTTTTGAAAAAAAAAACTTTTTTTCAGGACGATTATTTGTTCTTCAATCTCAGTCAGATTTCTTTCAAAAAACTAATTTTTTTTAGAAAACTCAACTTTTTTAAAAAAAACTCAGGTTTTTTTTTTTAAAAAAACTCAACTTTTTTTTTAGAAAACTCAACTTTTTTTAAAAAAATACTCATTTTTTTTTTAAAAACTCAACTTTTTTTTTAGAAAACTCAACTTTTTTTTAAAAAAAACTCAGGTTTTTTTTTTTAAAAAAAAACTCAACTTTTTTTTGAGAAAACTCAGCTTTTTTATAACAAAAAAATCAACTTTTAAAAAAAAAAACTCAGGTTTTTTTTCCCAAAAAAACTCAACTTTTTTTTTAGAAAACTCAGCTTTTACAAAAAAAACTCAACTTTTTCTTTTTTGTTTATAAAACGCAACATAGACCCTTTGCATAAGTGGCGTCTAAATTTGAATAACAATACTTGGTACACCCTTAGCCTCACATTCATGTGAAATTTCCTTTGTCTTGAAACATGAACGTGAGGCTAAGGATGTACCAAGTATTGTTATTCAAATTTAGGCGCCATTTATGCAAAGGGGACTGCAAAGGGTCTATTTTTTTAGAAAACTCAGTAAACAACACCGCAGCCCTGTTGAACGCAGGCTCGAATCGAGACAAGATGGCGGCACTGATGAAGAAAGTAAGCTTACTTTTCTGTCTCTTCTGTTTTGCCTTATGCCTATCGAGGTGCATAAGCACAATGCCAGGGTACATTCCAGTAACACCAAGAAATTTTGATCGCAATTCTTTGATCGAATGTTACTTCAATCTTGGATTGGACTACTCAGAAATAATTAATTTCCTTTTACTCGTACATGGAATACGACTAAGCGTTCGTCAGCTTAAGAGGGTTCTTTTTTCAAAAGGTTTATGTAGGAGAAGAAATCACAGCGATATAGAAGAGGTTATTGCAGCTATTGAAAGAGAGTTAGATGGCTCTGGTAGCCTGATTGGATACCGTCAAATGCATCAAAGGCTTCGAGTCGATTATGGCTTGGTTGCAAGCAGGGAGACTAGACTGTTCGGCATGCTTTGAAACTACTTGACCCCGATGGTGTCGAAAGGCGATCGCAACACAAGTTAAAACGGAGGGCATACTCTGCCAAGGGACCTAATTTTATATGGCATCTAGATGGCTATGACAAATTAAAACCATTTGGACTGTGTATTCATGGGGCAATTGACGGTTACAGCAGACGAATTCTATGGCTCGAGGTGGGACCGTCGAATAATAATCCTCGCATCGTAACACGCTATTTCTTGGATTGTGTAAAGCAGCTGGGTGGTGTTCCACGAACTATAAGGGGAGACAGAGGTACTGAGAATGTAAACATTGCCGCTATGCAGTCATTTCTTCGACGAAATGGGACGGACTCAATGGCTGGAGAGAAAGGCTTTCTTTATGGCCGTTCAGTATCAAACCAGAGGATTGAGGCTTGGTGGTCATTCCTACGCAATAATGATACTGATTGGTGGATAAATTTTTTTAAAGACTTAAGACTTAGGTTTATATTGCGATGATAACCCGTTGCACGTAGAATGCTTGAGGTTCTGCTTTATGCCTTTACTCCAGAAGGAACTCAATCGTGTTGCACAACATTGGAATCTTCACAAGATTAGGTCATCTTTGAATGAAGAATCTCCTCCAGGACGACCAGACGTCTTGCACTTTTTGCCAGAATTAAACGGAGTAAGTAGTTATCTTAAATCCGTAGATGATGATGATGAATTGCTAAAGGCTGAGGAATTGTGCTGCGAGAATCATATCATGGAAGCCGATGAGACATTTGTGGAGCTTGCGCAAATGATTATGGATGACAATAACCTGCAAATACCGAGAACACCTGTGGAGGCCTTTAATCTCTATAGTGAAGTGCTTTATCATATCGAGAACATGATCTGACAGAAAGTTTCACGCCGGGCAATGAGCATTAGTTTAAGCAATCAGTCTACACTTGGATAGAATGAATTAATACTTGTACCTACACGAATAAGTACCATGTTTTCTTATTTGTTTGGTAGGCTATCAGTAGGTTCCTAAGTGGGTGGAAACAGCGAAACGTTAAAACCGCGAGCAAGGCAAGCCAATGACAAACTTCCTTCTCTTCCCCATTTCGTTCTTTTCTCCATTAAGGAGTTCGTTCACAGCCCACTTGACAGGAAAACTCTCCCTGAAGATAACGTTTTTCAACAGATATCATAGTTTCTTATCCTTTTTTTAATTTTGCTGTCACTAAGATTTTCCATGTATTTCTTACCGATTTCATGGTAAGCGCGGACAGCTTGGTGTTGTTCAGTTTATTTTTGAACGAATATGCTAAGTACATCTCTCTTGATTAAGGGATAGTTAAATTGGAGCATACTGAACTAAAAATAGTTGAATCATATCCGAAGAAGAAATGGCTACAGCTGAAAATGTTTTCACAAAAAGAAACTGGAATCTTCATGGTAAACTCAAGTTTGTACTTTATTCTCTTCATTTGTGATCCGGAACAGAACCGTTTAATAGCAAACAGATTTAGGTCATTTAGCTGTTCGAGATGTACATTTGGCCAGTTAACTAAAACAATACGTATTGGGGAATTATGCCAGAGTAAAGTACTCGGGAATAGACGCTTTTGTCATGAACCTGTATCGTAGTGTGTACAGTGTAGCTTAACGGCCAGAGACATCAATGACATCGACCATTTCAACAGATGATCTATCTTAATACTCTTTCAGTGTCTAATAAAGTTTCCGTAGTTTGTGCTGGCATAAAGGATTTTTCCACTGGCATAATTTGCCCAAATCTAATAATAGACAACAAAATCGTCTCATTTCTTGGTAACGACGAATTCCTTTACTTAACTGGAACAACAATTAGATATCGAAATATCATCCAATAATACCGGTAACTCAACTTGTCTTTCTTTGCAACGGCGTTTGACACTGCCCCTTAGGCATTACGTGCTGCCTTTCCGTTAGCTTAATTGTCAACTCAACCATTCGAAAAGACCATCAGTTTCAATTAATACTGGTGCACTTCTCCTCTACCATTAACAGTGATCCATGTCTTCTTAACAATAAACTAAACCGCAAATAAACTGAGGAAGTTAGACATGAGATCTGACAAGATCAATTTGAAACACAACTCGTGGCAAAACGAGAATGGAATAGCGTGACACCTATATATGCTTGTATAACAGCGATAACTGTTTTTACATCAAAAGTTCAAATTTTCTTGCATCAAAAAGTAAAACTCTTATTAAGGATTCAAAAAATAAAATGTTTCTTACACGAGAACGTTTTTTCATTGTTGGAAGTCACTCAAATCCCACAGATCTGGATTGCCACTTAAATGCGCCAGTGTCCTGTAGTTTTATGGCAGCGTGAGAAGATTGAAGAAGGTCTGAGCTTTGGGTCCCATTGCTGTATTGCTCATATTAACTGCTCATATTCACAAACTGGAGTTTGATCTGGCTGTGAGGGAGCAACACATCACTTTCAGTGCAAAACCGGAGAAACCTACCCAGTAACATGTCGTCTTTGCTCTTGATGTAATGAGTGAGCCATCTTGAAACTCTGGATTCTTGTTGATTTTGAATATTAAGCTCCAGGCTTTGTGACACGTTTAAAGGAGTTGGAGCAGATACACTGTAAAGAGCATGGATCTCTGTGTTGGTAACATCATCCCAGAATGGCCCCATTCCCGCTTACCTTAACTTGGTTATGTGGAGGAAGGGTTTTGAAACCAGTTCTATTTGAGATACTTGAATCAGTATCTTTTCAATGTTAGAGGCACTTGGTAAGGATGTATGTCCTCCGTTTTAACTTGTGTTGCGATCGCCTTTCGACACCATCAGGATCAGGTAGTTTCAAAGCATGCCGAACTGTCTCCCTGCTTACAACCCATGCCATAATCGACGCGAAGCCTTTGATGCATTTGACGGTATCCAATCTTTCAATAGCTGCAATAACCTCTTCTATATCGCTGTGATTTCTTCTCTTCTTTCATAAACATTTTGAAGAAAGAACCCTCTTAAACTGACGAACGCTTAGTCGTATTCCATGTGCGAGTAAAAGGAAATTAATTATTTCTGAGTAGCCCAATCCAAGATTGAAATAACATTCGATCAAAGAATTGCGATCAGAATTTCCTGGTGTTACTGGAATGTCCCCTGGCATTGTGCTTATGCATCTCGATAGACGGAAAAGTAAGCTTACTTTCTTCGTCGGTACCGCCATCTTGTCTCGATTCGAGCCTGCGTTCAACAGGGCTGCGGTGTTGTTTACTGAGTTTTCTAAAAAAATGTTGCGTTTTCTAAGCAAAAAAGAAAAAGTTGAGTTTTTTTTAAAAAAAAGTTGAGTTTCTTTGTAAAAGCTGAGTTTTGTAAAAAAAAAAAGTTGAGTTTTTTTTGGAAAAAAAACCTGAAGTTTTGTTTTAAAAAAGTTTAGTTTTTTTGAAAAAAAAACCTGACTTTTTAAAAAAAAAAGTTGAGTTTTTTTTTTATAAAAAAGCTGAATTTTCTAAAAAAAAGTTGATTTTTTTTTTAAAAAAACCCCTGACTTTTTAAAGAAAAAAGTTGAGTTTTCTGAAAAAAATTAGTTTTTTAAAACAAACTTGAGGTTGAAGAACAAATAATCGTCCTGAATAAAAGTTTTTTTTTTCAAAACAAAAAGCTGAGTTTTCAAAAAAGATTGCCTTTTTTTTAAATAGTAGTTGAGTTTACTGAAAATCTTGAGTTTTCCTGCAAAAGTCTTAAATTGGCGAAATAAAAATTTGACCAAGACATGGAAAAGTGCTCATTTTAAAATTTCATGAAAGTAAAAGAAATAGATTTCCATGTCCCTTATGGGCCACCGTAGAGTAGTCGTGTACCTCCTCCAGACCTGTCGATTCGTTCTCTTATCCTGTAGCTCCTGTTGTTTCAAGCGCTGGGGGCACTGTTTAATTCATTTATCTATTATTTGCTGAGCCAATCACAAACTCTATTTGGAAAGCTACAGGCAGGCTTCTGGGTAGGCGGGTTACCCTACCAGGAGTGTTAAGAAGGGAAAAAGTTAACCCCCCTGCCAGGGTAACCTTGGTACGTAGATGGGGCAACCCACCTACCCGAGTTACCCTAGCTGACTTGTAAACACGACGAAGAGAAAAAAGGAAATGTATGAGTGCTAGGGTGACCCTCTTTACTCGATGGTATTCATTTGGATGTTGCCGTGGCAACATGCTTGGTTCCAGTCTCCTGCCTTTCCAAAATTAAATACTATCATTTGCGACTCAACTAGGCAAACTACCTGGTGTTATCAAAGACGTATGTATGGAGGGGCATTCTGGACAAAAATGCAATCTAATCGCCACTTGCATTCCACTGGATCGTACTTCCATTCCATTGGATCGTACCTTTCTTCCATTCGATCGTACTTCAATTATTTTGTCGCTAGCTATTGTCCAGAATGCCCCTCCATACGTATGCCAGTCTCACCTTCCATTGGGTCTCCTCTTCAACGTTTTTGTATATTTCGCTCTGTGTAGCTACAAATGGTAATATTTGATTTTGAAGAGGAAAGAGACTGGAACCGAGTATGTTACCATAGCAACATCAAAATATATTTCGTAGGGTGCAACATTCATGCCAAGTTTCAATAGCATTGCTTAATTATTGGCGGAGATATTCTTAATTTTGTGTCTCACCACTGCACTTGCACAACTGAAGACGTCATCAGTGACTTAATTTGCATAACAATAGGAAAACTTGAATATCTCTGGAACAAAAGATATCAGAAAGAAAAACACCATTTTACTCTACTTTGAAAGGCCTTTTAAATGAGCTAATTTTTGAAATGGCGTATTTTTTCGGGTCATATGCACTTCAAAGTAGAATTGCTACTTCTGACAGGTCACGTGACATGCCACGTGACGTCAAGTGGTCAAGATAACTTTCTGATCAGGAAAAAGTTCAGCTTGATAAAGGAAATATAATAAGAGATACATCCTCGGAAACCCAGGGGCTACTAGCCAGGACGATGCGATATATTCGGGCGAAAGTTTACTTCAAGAGCTGGAGAGCCCCTGGGAACTTGCTCTTACCGAACCAGTTTCAGAAGTGGTCGAATTCCGTCCCGTTGATTGGCCAGAAAAAATATTTTTCTGTCCTATCAGCGAGGAGTTCTAGCCGGGTAACTCTGTCGCCTTCTTACACGAAGCAGTTTTCTTCATCGATCGACCTAGTTGCTGGGGAGATTGTCGTGGAAGGTTTCAGAAAAAAATATTCAACGAAGCCGAGGAAATCACAAGGCTTAACATGGGGCTAGGAACCAATACTCTTCCATCAATTTTCTCGGCGGATTTATCTAAGGTATATCGTAAATTTTTATAGTCAATGTACGCGATTTCTAAACTGTTGCTTTTTGTTGCGAGGAAAGCTAGTCGAGTACCCACGGTTACTTCTTATTTCGCCTCGATCGTTGAATAACTTCTGAAACTTTGCACGGGCCACGCAACTATGTCTAGCGTGTGCTTGTTATGAAGTTTCGTGTGGAATTTACTACGTTCGTTTGGAATAGACAACCTTGTTGCTGTTCCGACAACCCTGCGTTCTGTTTAGACTGCAAACTACCTGCCACTCCAAACAACGAACTCGCAACAAAGAACAAGGGAAAACACACTATCATGATGGTTCATTGCTGCTTCTAAACACAATAACATATACACAGGGGAATTTTAAAGTTGCTTAGGCCTACAAATACGTACAAATTTTTGACAGATGGTCTGTTTGATAGACAAAAAACAATGGATTTTAAAACATATTTTCTCCTTCTCCTCCGCCACCTTGCCTTCGATCGGGCGAACAATCGATCGTTACCAATCTCCTCTCGGTTGAACAGAAGCGAAGTCCCTACATTCTCCCCAAGAGTAGGGCATTCAAAAATCTAAGTCCCCACAATTCCCCCACCACAAGGGCAGAAATTTGTTGCAAAGTCCGCATAAAGTCCCCGTATTCCCCCACATCAGCCCGGGGTCCCTTCCACGGGGAAGTGCATAAAATCAAATCGAATAGAATGATCCTCGCAGTTACCGTCGGTTCCTCTCGTGCCGAATTTCCGACAACTGTACGAACGAGCTGACTTTTTTTAAAAGTTTTCCTTGATAATAAGAGGTGACAGGCCTGCGCGACTCCCATTCACGTGTAATAGCCAGTTAGAGCTTAGCTCGCACGAGTATATCCTTTAAGGATTTGCCCCTTCTGTACGAGACAATTGGGGGATCTTTGAATATTCTTCTAAGCAATGGCTGTTGTTGGATTAAATGCCAGTTCTGCATAAGTATATGCTTAAGGTTAGGCACTGATGAGCGATATTGTGTGACAAAAGGCAAGATTCGCGTGTTAGGTTTCTGTTTCTGTTGTAGGGCGTGTTTTCTTTCCTCAAATGTAATTTCTGCGAGAGTGTTTGAAACAAGAGTTTCAGGGTACCCTCTTTCTATGAGATTTGTTTTAAATCTTTTTATAGCATTTTTAAACGCTGTTTTGGTGGAGTTAGTGCGGAGAAGTCTAAGTGCTTCGCCTTTAATAAAGCCCTTCTTGACCCCTGGTGGGTGGCAACTTGAGAAATGTGTGTACTGAAATGTTTCAGTAGCTTTGAAATGAGTTTTAATGTCCAGTCTAGATTCTTTTGCAAATCTTTCGCCTTTGTAAACTTTTGTGTCGAGGAACGTGGTTTCCGTACCGGAAACTTCAGCCGTAAACTTGATAGTTTGGTGGTGGCTATTTGCTTGTTCAATGAATTGCGTGACTTCGTCTTTGTTCAGTTTGTATTCCAGATAGAGAATATATCGTCAATGTACCTTTTCCAGGCTAGCGGTTTTTTAGCGCTTCGTTCTAGAATTTGTGATTCTACCTTTCCCATAAAGATATTGGCAAAAGAGACTGCCATTTTAGTACCCATGGCTGTGCCATGCGTTTGGAGGTAGTTTTTTCCAGTGAACTGGAATGAGTTTTCTTGTAGAATCAGTTCAAGCGCTCTCTTCAGATATTGTGTTGGGATGGGGGATTCTCCTTCATAGAAGGAGTCGTATGCATGGCATACTGTTTCTATCCCCTCCTCTTGAGGTATATTTGTGTATAGACTTGTCACGTCCATTGAAACAAGGATAGCGTTATAAGGAACTCTCGTTCTTTCTATGAAATTGATGAAGTCCGTAGAGTCTTTGAGATATGACTCTTGTTCTTGTGCTATGGGTTGAAGGAGTTTGTCCACAAATGCAGACAACCTTTCAGTCGGACCATCGCATCCAGAAATTATTGGTCTTCCAACCGGGGTTGGTTTGTGAATTTTTGTAAGCGTGTAGAACACTGGCGTGCGAGGCGGGTTAGGTGTTTGACAGAACCATTTGTTGGTCACGTCATCAATATAGTTGTGTTCGTAGAGTTCTTTAACTAATTGTTGAACTCTAAGCGATGTTTCTACAACCATAGGACGTTCAAGGGGTTGGTAGTGTACAGGGTTGTCTAACTGGATTTGTCCTTCGCGGATTTTATCTACAGTGTTCAGAACAACCGTTCGTGTGCCCTTGTCTGCTTTTTTAAGATTGATGTTGGGATTTTCCCGCAGCGTTTTTAACGCCTTTCGTTCGGTGTTAAGCAGATTGTCCTTAGGTTTTGTTAGCTGTATTTCAGCAAGTTGAACTTTAACCTCTTCTAAGTAGCTTTCTAAGGCCACTGATTTCTGAACCGGCGGTATCCAGTTAGATTTAACATGGAAAGGATGCGGTTCTTTGTCTTCCCCAAAGAAAAAGTATTGTAGGCGCATTCTTCTTGCGAAATTTTCGAAGTCCTTTAAAAGGTGGCACCTTATTTGTGTCTCATTTTCTTTTGGTGTGGGGATGAATTTGAGACCCTTGGCTAACAAGTTGGTTTGGTCGTTTGTCAGCGCTATGTCTGAGAGGTTTTTTATATGTTTTTTGTTTGCCTCTGTTTGTGCAATTAAACGATCTTTTCGATCATTTCTTCTGCGTTCTTTTCGCTTTTCATTTTGTGTTTGGGATGGTTTTATCTTCCCATGTCCCCGTTTTATATTAAGAGAGTCAGAGAGGAGACAAGTATAATCTCTCTTCTGTTTATTATTGTCTTCCAAAAATGTTGACAATGACATGATCTCGGCTTTAAGTTCCTCGATTCTCTTCGACACTCTAGTTACAGTGTTTTCGTTAACAGTTTCTTTGGGCGCCGAGCGCGCGAAAGCTGTTGTTTTGGTTTCAGTGCTCTTTTGTTTTTTGTTGGCCTGAACTTTTTTTTCCTGCCTTATGGCTGTACGGAGGCCTTCGATGTTTCGATTGTGAAACCTTATTAGAGCTTGTACATATTCTTGCTCAGCTTTTGAGCGAAGACGTTTAATGTCTTTTCTGAAATCGCCATCCGCCTTTATGTTGGCCCTGGCTCTGTACTGCAGTGACTTGGGACAAGTCTGCCTTTCCAGGTGCTTTTTCAATGATTTCAGCGCGTTCTGAGAATGTACAAGGTCTTTCTCCAGTTTGCTGGGATTGTCTCGCTTGCGTTTGCGGTGGTTCTCTTGTTTGACCTTGAGTTGTTCGGCGCGGGCAGACTCTTCACTATCCGTTGAGCCAAGGTCTGGATTGTCCGCATGCAGGTTCGTTCTCTCAGCTCTTTGGTTGTTCACATTCGTCTCCTCGTCAGTATCTTTCATAATGCAGTCATTGCTGGTTGTGGCGCGGTCTGCTATTAGACCGTCTGATGTTAGCAGGCTCATGGCCGTAGTATCTCAGGCAATACCGCGGTTTCGATCCTTCTGGATCTCGTCAGTTGCCGATAAGGAGAGCGAGAGAGACCGATGCTCGGTATCACTCGGTCAAAGGCCTGATTTTTGCAGCTTTTATACTCGATCGGCGGATCGAAAGTTCTTAATTTTGATTGGCTGATGTATCACAAGTGGAATGTGATAGAGTAGTTCTTTCGATCCTATTGTACACAGCTGGACGCTGTGTTTGTTCTGGTGGCTATAATGCAAAATTTTAAGCATGTATAGTAGATATTTCACAGAATAAAGCAGTGTATGTAGGGACCCTTTTCTGTTCTACTAGTTCGCCAAGTGTTGGTCACTGGCTTAGGGTATTACATACTGCATTTCATGTTTTTATCTCATTTTTTTGTAGTACATGTTGATTGTACTTTGTATACATGCTATAATTAGGTTTGTATAAAGTCCGTACTCGCACGTGACGGGACGGGGCCTGTCTGGTAAAAATCAACAGTGATAATAAGAGGTGACAGGCCTGCGCGACTCCCATTCACGTGTAATAGCCAGTTAGAGCTTAGCTCGCACGAGTATATCCTTTAAGGATCTGCCCCTTCTGTACGAGACAATTGGGGGATCTTTGAATATTCTTCTAAGCAATGGCTGTTGTTGGATTAAATGCCAGTTCTGCATAAGTATATGCTTAAGGTTAGGCACTGATGAGTGATATTGTGTGACAAAAGGCAAGATTCGCGTGTTAGGTTTCTGTTTCTGTTGTAGGGCGTGTTTTCTTTCCTCAAATGTAATTTCTGCGAGAGTGTTTGAAACAAGAGTTCCAGGGTACCCTCTTTCTATGAGATTTGTTTTAAATCTTTTTATAGCATTTTTAAATGCTGTTTTGGAGGAGTTAGTGCGGAGAAGTCTAAGTGCTTCGCCTTTAATAAAGCCCTTCTTGACCCCTGGTGGGTGGCA
>JAHPZR010010844.1:32500-44645 GCA_019787425.1 Platygyra sinensis | reverse complement strand
TTTTAATGCACGCACGGGGGCTCTTGTTACCACGGAAACGACCGCAGATTAGTCTCCAGTAATTGGTTTTACGCATTCTTTTGAACACCTTTTAGACAGGGAAAACCCGCCTTTGTCAATGTTGAAATGTACAAGTGGTGAAAGTTAGCAGATATCTTTAGTTAATTTCTAGCTAATACTAAATTGGATCAGACTATTTTTGGCTATAATCTATTCTCGCGGTAAATATGAATTCGGGAAGCGGGCTAAAAGTCATTCAATCTTCGTGGATCGCTCCTTCGATCTCTTTCGCCGTTCTGACAACGTTTCATCGAATTTTCTCACCATTCTTGGATAAGCAGAAGACTTGGTTCACCTTAATCAAGGAGTTATGCGTGATCCCTCCGAGAAATTTCTGCGGTAATGGCATATTTGAACTGTTTCCCGAGGAAGTTTGCCGCGTCAACATTGGCGACCTTGAGGACAAAAATGGCGGGCTTGTACCTTTGTCGTGGTTTAACAAGGGAGAGAAAGCTGCTTACACCCTTTATGCTGGTACTACTTTGCTTTGCTCGCTGGAAATCTGCGCCGCAAAAACCCTGGCGAAGGAGAATTTTTCAAATCCTAGATCTTCCGGCATTTGAGAAGGACTCTAAACAGTGACTTGTGGTTGTCACAAAGCGACGCTCGCGAATGTCAGAGCTCTCTTCTTGAGGCTACTCTGAGAAGTAGCGACAGATGCAACTATGCCAGGGATGATCTAGCACCCGCTGACTCAGGGCCTATAAAACCCTCCTCTGCAGATCTCTCAAATCGTCCTCTGAAAAGTCCGCCAAAAGATGATGAAAGCCCGCCAAAATGTTCGACTCCTACCAGCACGAGTAATTCGTCAACTTTGAGTTCACATGTCAAGTTCATCGTCTCCAGATGGTTCTTTTGTCATCAGTGTCCGATATAGGAGGTTCTTGCTTTGCCCCTCTAACCAAGAAAAGGAAGATCAGAAAAAAAGTGGAAACTGTGATGGAAAGCATCACTGCTGTATGTTCAGGCCATGATGAGACAGAGCGAAATAACAGTGTTCCTTGTTCCAGAGGAAAGACAATTTCGATGGGAGAAAAATTGTACATAACATTTTTGAACGAGTTGAAAAGGATCATGGTGTGCGAAAAACCTTCGAGGAGCTAGTACCTGAGGAGCTGTGGCGAAAAAGGGTTGATGAAATGTGTCCTCCAGATTGGATTCTCCTCCTAACTAAGCTCTAATCACGCATTTCTGATGAGGGTTGGCAGACATTTCTGAACAGAACCAAACTTGGGAAAAGTGGGGTAAGTCGCTCAGTCTCAGTTTTTCAAACCTTTGGGTTTTTTTTTTGATTTATCTACTCAGTAATGTCAGCGGGGAGAGGGGGTAAGCAGTAAAAATGGGGGCATGTTCTGTACTTTGCGGGAAGCAGATTGTTGTTGTTAAGCTCATTGTTTAAATTTATCCTTCATATGTCTATCAGTCCATATTGTAGTTAATTCTTTCAGTTATTTTGGATATAGGAATTTGGATTAAAGTACAGGTGCCATTTATGGCTTATGCACCTATCAATGTCAAGCCGACAGGGGGGGTGGGGCATAGGGCAGGGATTTGATCGATCGCTTTGGCCCGGGGGTAGGATGTTTAAATTATCTTGCTGTCCTGGGGGTAGGGATATTCGGAATTTTTTTCTGCCCGTGACCACAAATCATTTCCTGGGGTTGGGAATTTTAATTATATTTGACCTCACATTTTTGCCCGGGGTAAGAAATTTTACAGCAATTTTTTTTGGAAAATGTCAAATTCCCACCCTATTCCCCACCTCCCCCTTGACCTTGATACGTGCATTTACTCTTCAGTCTATGATCATCATCAAGTATTTTGATGTCATTAAATGCTTATAGTTTGTCATCCACTCTGTCTTTGTATAGATGAAAACATCAACAACAACAAAACTAAATTTTCTTGTGAATTTTCTTTTCTTTTTTATTTAATTTTCTGCATGTTAGTTGGATGTTGTTCTGAATCTGTTAGCAGCGTGAGTGAGTAAACAAAATAAATCTAATAGCATGATAATTTGGTTTTTGTCAACTGGGTTGATAATGTGAATTGGCCACCATGAAGAGATTCGGAAGCTGAAGTTTAATTTATAGCATGTTTATTTTTTTTTATCTAAATTATATTAATACCACTACACATGCTAATAATTGTTAATGTTGCTACTGCACTTTGTTCAAACCTGATTTGCAGATTATTTTCTGTCGTATTAAAGTCACTGTATACTTTTTGAGCACCTTTAGGGATATTGTGCAGCCTGTTTAAACTGTAGATATCTAAATCCCCATATAAAATTAAAGTTTACTAATGCAGAGCTGGCTATCACACCATACCGAGAATTTTGAAATAAAATGAATTGCCACAGTTAAAACTGGACACACTTCATCGCTTGGATGTGAGACACGTCAACCTTAAAACTGTGGGTAGTCCACATGTAGATTGAGTTAATTAAACCATATCATTAGCTCAACTCACACCTTTTTATTTAATCACCATGTGAAGTATAATTTGTATTTTCACATATAGAAATCATGTGACACACCAATCCTACTTACAAAAAATAGTATAAAGGTACTTTGCGCTATGTGCAGAATATGTTGAAAATAACACCTATTCAGGACCCAGACATACCTGGCTTTCAAGTTGCTCTTGAACCTGTTGTTCAGTGGCTTGTGAGAGAACTCAGGTTACATGGTCAGCTGAATGATGACATTGAGTTAAGTCTAAAGCTTCATGGAAGGCCTTTATTCTGGTAAGAGTTTTCTTATTTTCTTGTGTACTTTTATTAAAAGGGCTCTGTCATGGATTTAACATGCACATTGTGACACTAACAGAAGTTAATTGAGGAGATTGGTTTCAAGCTTGCAAATATTTTCTTATATATTTTTCTTGTACTTGTATTAATAGTTGGTGAGGTAGAGTGGATATATTTGTACATATATTGCTCCAGATTCTAATCTAGGATTTAGAAAGAGAAGAAGTTGATCTATGTATTTCATAATGGGGAGGTAGCATGCATCCTCACTTACATAAAATCCCATTTTGGTTGAATTTTTAGGTCGAAATCAGGTTTTAGTTGGGGTTGTCCCCAAGGAAACACCATTCCTTTCCAACCAAAGTTGTAAATCGGCGTGCCCATTAGCAATTGCTAATTGTATTTAGAGGACAGGTCAGTATTTTTTTTAAATAGTATACATCATACTTTTGCTCCTGCAGTCAAATTTGATTTGTTCTCCCATTGCTGTTTATTCAGTGGTGGGCCATGATTATGTGCCTTGCTGACAACAGGGAAAACATCTCGAAATTGAAACAATTCAACTTGGCTGCAATCCGTAGGTGACTAAAGAGTCTGCAGTCAAAGCTCCATTGCAACCACACTAGTATAGACTCTCATAGATTCTTTCATCCACTCTTGTACAAGGCTAAGTGTCCTAGAGGTCACCTATACACCTTGTTGACAATCCCCTAACCTTGTGGAAAACTCAGGGTAGTACATGTATTCTAATTGTTAAGTTAACAACTTATTATTATGAATAATAGTTTACAGTACTAAGAACCTCAGAAAATATAGTGTTGTAGCTGATATTAGTGATTAGTAATTTAACCCATTGACTCCCGTGCCGCCCGTAACCGCCCATGTGAAAACCCACCCCCAATTTCCCGTGCCGCCCATAACCGCCCGAAAAAAAGGACAGGGGGACAATTACCTTTCCTACCCTCCCTGAAGACTGTTTGGTTCTCTTATTGTTCTATTGTTCTTGAGGACAAATAAACCAATCAGAATCAACTTACTGAGCATATTTTTAAAGAACTTTAGGGGTCCTAGAAAGATGGTTTTTCGTCTTAAAATCATGCGCTCGATAAGCGCAGCAATCATGGCGCTTTGCGGGGCAAGTCTACAAACTTCCAGGGTCTTGTTTTCATTCCTAAAATGGAGAAATTACTTCTTTGGCACTGAAAACGGAAAGGAAAAACAAATCGATGTTTAGGTGGTCTCAGAATGGATGATCAAGGTGTACAGAGTTTTCAAACCTTTCTGGTGAGGAATTTTTCCTTCCTTCAACCGCAACGAAAACTTGACAATCGGTGCGCTTTCAAGTGAGTTTTGAATACAGATCGCGGATTTAAAGCAGCTTCCCGGACTTTAGAAAACAAAAATGGTAATGTACAATATAACCTCAAAGTTGAATTCAACTTTTAGAATGATAGGCAAAGCCATGGCCGACAAAATAACTGCAAAACTCGTCGGCAAAAACTCAAGCTTTCGCTTTAGCGAGAATAATTAATTCGAACATGCGGTCATGCAGCGAAGCACGTCTGCGAAATTTTGAACATTTTTTTTGCTTTTAGATGAGTTTTTTGCCTCATGTTGAATGAAAAGTTATTGCTATTGAGCTTCCTGTCACATTTCTTCCATTTGGTTGCCTTTATTTGGGGATTTTAGGTTTTGAAAGTGAACAGTATTTTTGCCCGCTCGATTTCTGCATATTTAATTTACGGCGACCCGCGTGGTTTGTTTGTTTAGTTTATTCGCTTCGCTCAAATATATTTTTTCGAGTCTTATTCAGCTACTTAACAGAACTCCTGAGAAAAGAACTAAGTGGGCACTAAATTAACACTGTTGAAATATGATTTATCTCAAAATAATTGGCCTGTTTTGGTGTCTTTTTGATGTACAACTTTCATTTTTCTTGCATTGCACTGTATTATTTCGTCACGCGGCGAAGAAATTATCTGATTTCTTCTTTTTGAATTGGTTTTTACCTTGTGTTTTTTGCCTTCATTTTCTGGTGTTTTCTCAAATGTTTTCAGTGATAGTAAAAGAATGGAAATTCTGTGGTATCCGGTCTCGTTTTGTCCTCTGAAGTAAAAAAATTAACTCATTTTTGCATCTTCAATTTTCTTGGCTTTTGTCGCGCGGCAAATAAAAAATATAATTTCTTGTTTTCTTAGAAATTCTACACATCATATTGAGTTATTTTTGTTGATGTTTTTTAATATTTTGGCCCTTCAAATATTAAATTTTAAATAAACGAAGTCTTGAAACCTGATCTTGTGTCTGTGGTTACTGCGCATATGGTTTATTTTTAGCGCTCGTGCTGGCTCTGAAAAGTCAAAAATCGCCTGGGAATTTAGGGGTATGTCGCGTGCAATTTCATTCGGGAGTCAATGGGTTAACTGTAGTCACTATCCTAAGAAGTTTTTCCAAGCTTTGATATTGACATGTTAAAGGTCTGTGGGAAAGCTTTCCTAATATGAACAAAATGTTTTTATATATATATATATCTCAAGGACAAGCCTGAAAAAGTTGATTTAATGGATGTAAACAGACAAAAGGATGCACTGAAGAAAAATAACATTTTTGTGGATGGGAAGACATACACTGTGAAGTTTAAAGGTAAGGAATTGAAATTAGTCAAATGGTGTTGTTGATAGTTTTGGAGATGTAACAGTCCAATACTTAGCTCTTGCCATGGTCATAATAGGTAAACTGTGTTCTTGGGCGAGGCACTACTCTCATAGTGCCTCTCTCTGTCCAGGTGTATAAACTGGTAAATATAATGCTGGGGTACTAGGTTACAGAGGGGAGTAGAAGGACTCCTTGTGATATCATGCTAAATGTTTACTTCTTACCCTGATGCAGACTGCATGAACTATGTTTTAATGCTGATCATTATTACCAATCTACATCATCTGACGAGTGAAGGTAATAAAGATCAACAGTAAACATTCATTATTAATAATATTATAGACAATTTTCTAACAAGTATTATTTTTTTTTAGTCATACTAGACTTAAAGGCATTGTATCTGTTACTTGTGAAAGATGATGGCGAGAATTTCAAACTTGGCAAACAAGGCATTAATGTTAAGTTCTGTTTTATATGCAAAGCCATAAGGGTATGTACTAGGTTATTTACCTTAGAGGGCATGTTAACATTACTTTTGAATTAGTTCAGTTTATTTATAGTGTCCCCAATTAGCACAAAGATTTTGATACACTATATACTATATTTGTTTACTGTATGCTTTTAGATTATTTAATATTTAAACCAGAGTTAATTGATAGTTAAAGGGGCAGTGTCACGAGGATATTGCTATTTTAGATCAAATCTGCGCTAAAATCATTATAATAATTGTTTTACTCCTGTGTTCTACTCATAGGCAAGCCGTTCCATTTCAGGGATGTGGTTGGCCTCAGAATAAGGAATTGATATGGTTACTGAATGATAAGAAATGGATCGTTGCTGTGAACAACCTGTTTACCATGGCCTTTGGGGAAGATTTCCTTGCATATGAGTGGCATAAAATAAAGCGATCAGTTACCATTTCTCCAGAAAGCATTCCTGCTTTTAACTATGATCATGCTCTGTGAGCGAGTGCCTTGAATTCACTGTGTACCTCTGCCCATTCCAACCTCTCAATAGGTACACCTATCCTTACAACATCTTAATATCCCCCAAATGCCTCTTAGCAACTCCTCAATAACATCATCTTCCTCTACTGCAGTGGTCTCCCCTCAGCCTCTTTATTTTGTGTTGATCAGTTATTATCCTAAATAGCATTTCAAGTTGACTGTTATTTTCATTAAATTTGGTATAATCCTAGGCCAATATTTTCAGGCTGTCCTCTCCCTCAGGGATTTCAGGCGGCGTGCCCAAATCCTGAGGTGATGAGCTCGAGAGCCTCTATATTTTGCGTTGAAGAGCACTGCCAAAAGGTGTCTCTCCTCTATTCCGGGAAAACGCGCAAAACTGGAAGAATTTTTTCAAGTGTCATAAGTTAACCATTGAACTGTTAGGAACTCAATAAGCCAAATCGGCGATTAAAGTATTAGTGAAGTATGCATGAGTTTTTATTCCCAATTTATTATCTTCTTTTGTTATAAAAAAAAAGGAAATAGAAAGACAACAAATTAAGGATACACACTGCACTAATTCTTTAAATTACGATTTGGCTTATTGAACTACACCATGGTTTATTACTTTAGTTGTAGGATTTCTCCACTCGATTCCTTCTCGGAGGGAGAACTTAACGTTTCATTAATTCGTTCTATAATCGTTTAAACGATTTGTAAAGAACTTTTAAATATAATTGCGAGTTTCATTTACTAATAGACCGATTGCCTAAATTGCACAGAAATTGACCTACAATACATGAGAAAATCTTAGCCTGGACAAAGGATTTCTCTCATTAATGCGTACTTGTGGTTTTCTAGCGTGGTGTATGAATGAAACTTTATTTAAATACGGACAATTTTTCAGTTATTTACAGAAAGATAGATTCAAACTCGGCACATTTAATGGTTTATTCCTTCGTTTGTTGTTGTAAAAATAGATTTTCGGGACGTAAAATAATGGACCGAATAAGCCGATGGTTAAGACCTAGTTTTTTTTTTTTACTTTGTTTAATAATTCTCCAGTGGAACTATATACATTCACACGGCGATCGAAGGCTTCAGTAATTTGTGAAATTACTCGAATTATCTAGAGAAAGGGTGTCTCTTAATTTTAATGTTGCCTATTTATTTCCTATATATATCTTGATTTCCCATTTTACTTTATGATGTAGTTATATTATATAGCACGTTCACGTTAAAACGAGTTAATTGTACTCATATGTGAAATGTGGATAAATAAATTACTACTACTACTACTACTACTACTACTCTCAATTTGAAACTGGTTTGCTAGCGTAGTTTTATTCAAATTCGATACCATTTAATGTGCGTGTTCCTTTGTTTGTTGTTGTAAAAATAGATTTTAGACTTTTAATAATGAACCGATAACCTGGCGGCTTTTTAAAGTTAGCCGATGGTTTAGATTTAGTTTTTTTTACGCTGTTAATTCTCCAGTGGTGCTAAATACAATCACGCAGCAATCACAGGCTTCGGTAATTCGTGAAATCGAATTATCTAGAGAAAGGGTTTCTCTCAATTTGAAACTGGTCTGCTAGCGTGGTTTTATTCAAATGCGACACCATTTCATGCTGTGTTCCTTCGTTTGTTGTAAAAATAGATTTTAGACTTTTAATAATGAACTGAAAACCTGGCGGCTTTTTAAAGTTAGCCGATGGATTAGATTTAGTTTTTGGCGCTGTTAATTCTCCAGTCGTACAACATCCAATCGAAGGCTTCAGTAATTTGACAAATAATTCAAATTATCGGACAAGTTGCGGCGTGATTGTATTTTGGACCGGCGCAAAACAACACTCATTCAGGCAAGCTGGGGTTCTTCGATATTTGTACAGAAATTGTACAATGATTTTAATTCACTGTGGGTCGGGTTTTGTCAAATTATGACAGGATTTAATTAAAAATCGCAATGTCGACAGCTACATCACATGCATCATGTCGTTTAGGCGCGAATATCCTACGGAGTTCGAAACAAAGGAATGACACCTTGGGCGATTTTAATCCACCACAAACATCCGAAGAACGCGTCTTTCAAAGTCGTCCAGGTCGTAAAATCTGGTCTCTGGCTTGTCATGATACCACAAATACTACAAGGCTTTATCTATGTCTACAACGATTTTTAAGTCATCTGCACGATGTTTAATTGGTTTTCTTGCATCTTGCAACCTAAACCTAAGACTGCGCCCTGCTTACCGTTAATTCGGATTTGAACGGCGTCGACAAAAGCATCAATACCATCAAGACCCGTGGACCAAATGATGTGAAATTCACACAGCACATTGCTAAGACATTTTTCTTTAATTTGTAAAAAAATCCCGGCATTAACCCATCGCATCTAAGAGATATGACTTAAAAAGTAAAAAAAAACGAGAAAGGTATCAATTTTTTGGTCATGATTCTCTTCCTTCATACTCAGGGCGACCCCATTTTTTTTGGAATGTCATAACTCATTCAGAAAAAGCCCAGGTTAAGAGGGGGAATACCTATGAGCCTCAGGTTATCTAAGACAACCGTATTTTCTCAAAATATCAAGTTTTAAGGCCTAAAACAAAGGGTTGTTTCACAAAAGTGCACCCTCCTTACATTTTTGAAACTTCAAAACGTTATATCTCGAAGGGGTTTTATCCAATTGAGACCCAAATAAGCCCAAAAGGATCCTTCTGAACCAAAGATTACTATGCTAAAAGGACAGCTCGATTGAAAAAATTTTAGGGTCATTTTCGGGCACCCCTGGGTATGACACGAGGTCATGTAAGGAGGGCGCAGTCTGATGAACTTAGTTAGGGTTAGGGCCATGTTCATCTGCACTCTCCTTACATTTTTTCCTGCGCCTTCCTTACCTCGACCGCGCCCTTCTTACTTGAAACTGCGCCTTTCTTACAAAAACTGCGCTCTCCTTACCTACGCCCCCCCTTACACTGCGCCCGAAGAAAAAAATCTGGGGGAATGATGTGAAAACTGTCCTACTTTAAAGATTAGGTCAAAATTATTTGTTTGGGCAGTGTTTTTTTAATGAAACAAAATTGTGAATTTTTTAGGAATTTTTGAAATACTGCAAATCCACGCCCTCCCTACCTTCTCTTGAAATGGTGTTGTAGAAGGACTTGCACTTTTCTCTTAAGGTATCTGTGACTTCTTTGTCACAAAAAACACTTTTTAAGGGTGTTTTCCTTTTAAAGTGCTTTTCTTGATGGCCACCATGTTTTTTCTGCCAAAAAAGTTTGGTTCAAAAATTTTCAGTGTCTAAAAGACTTTCTTTTACTTAGTTTAGGGCTAAAAGATCTATTTTTGCAATAAACTAAGTAAAAGAAAGTCTTTTAGACACTTAGAAAATTTTTGACTAAAACTCATGCAGTAGTTCAAAACCTATACAATAAACCCCTATACAGTAGTTAAATTTGTACCAGTTTGCTTGGTCTGCACTGGTGGCCGAGTGGTTTGGTGTTTCTGCTCTTCTGTGCCCTGCTCTTCTGTGTCCTGTTCGCCTTCAGCTCATGTGACGATTTGTGGGTAGATTTGGGCCACTCACCAGTGCGGGCCACCCATCTTTTCACTTTTTACAAGCTGACGGCTTTTATTAAATTATTATTATTAATTTTTCTAATTACAACGAAGGCAAGGCCCTGAGGGTCGAAGTTGGAGCCCCACACCCCTAAAATAATTTTTTTCCCTTTCTTTAATGTAAAATAACGAATTCTATTGACTAGGTTTTTTAAAATCCTTTAAACTTTGGAAAAAGAGATATTTATGCATCTAAGATGCAGATGGCCGCCATCTTGCATTTTTGTCTTACAATGATCTTGTCAAAATTTTCAAAGTGTCTAAAAGCCTTTCTTTCACTTAGTTTATAGCTAAAAGAACTATTTTCGCAATAAACTAAGTGAAAGGAAGTCTTTTAGACACTGAAAATTTTTGACCCAAAATGTATACTTTAACACTATACAGTTCTTAAATTTGGACCAATTTGCTTGGCCTACACTGGTGGCTGAGTGGTTTGGCCTTCAGCAATTCTCTGTCCCATTCGTCTGGCTTGTGCACGTACGGTTCCTTCTCTTCCATGTAAAATGTAAAGGCATATGCATGGGCGTCAAGAGGTTAGCCATTCGCTAGTGCAGGCCACCAATGTTATCTTTTTATACAGCTTGGTTTATTGCCCCCGCAGGGTTTTTGGCCCCAGAGGGCCAAAAACCCGAGGAGGCACCTTAGGACTCCCCGCGTAATAGAGAGAGAAGAAGAGAGAATGTAGGTATTTCCGGTATATAGCCGCAAAAAATCTCGATTTGATCGCTTGCACGCCCGCAAGGTATCGACGTTTTTCCCGCAAACGCTCATGGGAGGCCAGCAAAGGGACACGGGCGCGACGACTTGCGGGATCGGCGTCTTTACCACGAGCTTTGTCCTTGGTTTAGATCTCGAGTTCAAGCGTCCCTGAAAAGCGTTTGTATTTGCCGGCCTCCATTACTATTTCAGCGCGATCAAATAAGTTCGCTTCGAAATGGCCGAGATTATGACCTAAAACAAATTGAAAACGCTTTCAGAGATCCTGAAGATGGATTTTGGGGGGAAAACACAGAAAACAGCTCAGAGAGTCCTGAAGTATACTAGATCGAAATTCGAGGCCAGTGTGGTTCATTTGCGACTAAATAGCTAAATGTATGTCGGTATAGTACCTTCCGATCGTCAGAATTACCCAAGGATAACAATAAGGTGACAGGCCTGCGCGACTCCCATTCACGTGTAGTAGCCGCTTAGGAAGTTTTGCCCTTTTTGTATGGTACGATCGGAGGATCTTTGAATATTTCGCTAAGCACTAATCCTGTGTTTTCAGGGAGACATTTCGTCACAGTAAAGCCGTTAGAGGTCATATTTCTGTGTGGCTTCCGCTGTTGTCCGCTTGTAATTTGCAGAGTTTGACACCTCTGCTTTTTTGCCAGTGTTTTTTCTCTTGATATTGCAAGATATCTTTTAGGTTCTCTGAAATGTTAGCTCTGGAGGAATAAAGTTTGAAATATTCCTTTGGCATCTCGTTTATTTGGATGGCTTATTTTCACTGAGTAATCTTACGGCAGGAATCCAAATGTAAATGTTTTGCGGCGTTTTCACTGAGGACATAAAGCTTGACTCGAATTTGCATATATGGCGACTGTAACGCGATACTTTTGTTTACATTTCACTTCTGTTGTGCTTTCGAGATACGTTTGCTCATACACTCTTTTCTTTTCTAAGGATGTTATTTTTCCGGCCCAGACTGAATATTTTATTTTTCTGCCGATTTTAGGCTGAAAATATTCTCGTATTATTCTTACATTATAGCTTATGGCATTTTCGTTTTATTTAGAATTTATTAGGCTATCAAGTACAAGTGTTTGGTTTCTGGATCTGGATCGCGTTCAGCACATTATGCATGTGCTCTGGACACCACTTTTCGTAGCGAGGCCAAGATGTCACGTCAAAATATATTCTTATATAAACTAGTAATAACCAAAGGTTAGCAAATGCGGGCGAGGATTTTTTTTGCCCATTTGAGGAATAAAAGATTTGGGGGCCTATAGGGAAAGGTCGGGTGATTTTGTTTGTCCATGAGCACCCCCCCCACCCCACCCCTCAGGTTTTACTCGCTTTTTCCTTCATTCTGACAGTAACAACAGAGTGATTTGACAAAATCTGTGAAACA
>JAHPZR010010844.1:20000-27500 GCA_019787425.1 Platygyra sinensis | reverse complement strand
GCTGTCGACATTGCGATTTTTAATTAAATCCTGTCATAATTTGACAAAACCCGACCCACAGTGAATTAAAATCATTGTACAATTTCCGTACAAATATCGAAGAACCCCAGCTTGCCTGAATGAGTGTTGTTTTGCGCCGGTCCAAAATACAATCACGCAGCAACTTGTCCGATAATTCGAATTATTTGTCAAATTACTGAAGCCTTCGATTGGATGTTGTACGACTGGAGAATTAACAGCGCCAAAAACTAAATCTAATCCATCGGCTAACTTTAAAAAGCCGCCAGGTTTTCAGTTCATTATTAAAAGTCTAAAATCTATTTTTACACAACAAACGAAGGAACACAGCATTAAATGGTGTCGAATTTGAATAAAACCACGCTAGCAGACCAGTTTCAAATTGAGAGAAACCCTTTCTCTAGATAATCGATTTCACGAATTACCGAAGCCTGTGATTGCTGCGTGATTGTATTTAGCACCACTGGAGAATTAACAGCGTAAAAAAACTAAATCTAAACCATCGGCTAACTTTAAAAAGCCGCCAGGTTATCGGTTCATTATTAAAAGTCTAAAATCTATTTTTACAACAACAAACAAAGGAAACACGCACATTAAATGGTATCGAATTTGAATAAAACTACGCTAGCAAACCAGTTTCAAATTGAGAGTAGTAGTAGTAGTAGTAGTAGTAGTAATTTATTTATCCACATTTCACATATGAGTACAATTAACTCGTTTTAACGTGAAACGTGCTATATAATATAAACTACATCATAAAGTAAAATGGGAAATCAAGATATATATAGGAAATAAATAGGCAACATTAAATTAAGAGACACCCTTTCTCTAGATAATTCGAGTAATTTCACAAATTACTGAAGCCTTCGATCGCCGTGTGAATGTATATAGTTCCACTGGAGAATTATTAAACAAAGTAAAAAAAAAAAACTAGGTCTTAACCATCGGCTTATTCGGTCCATTATTTTACGTCCCGAAAATCTATTTTTACAACAACAAACGAAGGAATAAACCATTAAATGTGCCGAGTTTGAATCTATCTTTCTGTAAATAACTGAAAAATTGTCCGTATTTAAATAAAGTTTCATTCATACACCACGCTAGAAAACCACAAGTACGCATTAATGAGAGAAATCCTTTGTCCAGGCTAAGATTTTCTCATGTATTGTAGGTCAATTTCTGTGCAATTTAGGCAATCGGTCTATTAGTAAATGAAACTCGCAATTATATTTAAAAGTTCTTTACAAATCGTTTAAACGATTATAGAACGAATTAATGAAACGTTAAGTTCTCCCTCCGAGAAGGAATCGAGTGGAGAAATCCTACAACTAAAGTAATAAAAACCATGGTTGTAGTTCAATAAGCCCAAAGCGGACGTTAAAGTAATATAGTGCAGTGTGCATGGTAGTTTGTATGTCCAATTTTATATCTTCCTTTTGTTATAAAACAAAAGGAAGATATAAAGACAAGGAATTAAAATACACCTGCACTACTTCACTATAATACTTTAACGCCGATTTGGCTTATTGAACCACACTATGGTTTATTACTTCAGTTGTAGGATTTCTCCACTCGAATCCTTCTCAGAGGGAGAACTTAACGTTTTATTAATTCGTTTTATAATCGTTTAAACGATTTGTAAAGAACTTTTAAATATAATTGCGAGTTTCATTTACTAATAGACCGATTGCCTAAATTGCACAGAAATTGACCTACAATACATGAGAAAATCTTAGCCTGGACAAAGGATTTCTCTCATTAATGCGTACTTGTGGTTTTCTAGCGTGGTGTATGAATGAAACTTTATTTAAATACGGACAATTTTCAGTTATTTACAGAAAGATAGATTCAAACTCGGCACATTTAATGGTTTATTCCTTCGTTTGTTGTTGTAAAAATAGATTTTCGGGACGTAAAATAATGGACCGAATAAGCCGATGGTTAAGACCTAGTTTTTTTTTTTTACTTTGTTTAATAATTCTCCAGTGGAACTATATACATTCACACGGCGATCGAAGGCTTCAGTAATTTGTGAAATTACTCGAATTATCTAGAGAAAGGGTGTCTCTTAATTTTAATGTTGCCTATTTATTTCCTATATATATCTTGATTTCCCATTTTACTTTATGATGTAGTTATATTATATAGCACGTTCACGTTAAAACGAGTTAATTGTACTCATATGTGAAATGTGGATAAATAAATTACTACTACTACTACTACTACTACTACTCTCAATTTGAAACTGGTTTGCTAGCGTAGTTTTATTCAAATTCGATACCATTTAATGTGCGTGTTCCTTTGTTTGTTGTTGTAAAAGTAGATTTTAGACTTTCTATAATGAACCGAGAACCTGGCGGCTTTTTAAAGTTAGCCGATGGTTTAGATTTAGTTTTATTACGCTGTTAATTCTCCAGTGGTGCTAAATACAATCATGCGGCAATCAAAGGCTTCGGTAATTTGTGAAATCGATTATCTAGGAAAGGGTTTCTCTCAATTTGAAACTGGTCTGCTAGCGTAGTTTTATTCAAATTCGACACCATTTAATGCTGTGTTCCTTCGTTTGTTGTCGTAAAAATAGATTTTAGATTTTAATAAGAACTGAAAACTGGCGGCTTTTTAAAGTTAGCCGATGGATTAGATTTAGTTTTTGGCGCTGTTAATTCTCCAGTCGTACAACATCCAATCGAAGGCTTCAGTAATTTGACAAATAATTCGAATTATCGGACAAGTTGCGGCGTGATTGTATTTTGGACCGGCGCAAAAACAACACTCGTTCAGGCAAGCTGGGATTCTTCGGTATTTGTACAGAAATTGTACAATGATTTTAATTCACTGTGGGTCGGGTTTTGTCAAATTATGACAGGATTTAATTAAAAATCGCAATGTCGACAGCTACATCACATGCATCATGACGTTTAGGCGCGAATATCCTACGGAGTTCGAAACAAAGGAATGACACCTTGGGCGATTTTAATCCACCACAAACATCCGAAGAACGCGTCTTTCAAAGTCGTCCAGGTCGTAAAATCTGGTCTCTGGCTTGTCATGATACCACAAATACTACAAGGCTTTATCTATGTCTACAACGATTTTTAAGTCATCTGCACGATGTTTAATTGGTTTTCTTGCATCTTGCAACCTAAACCTAAGACTGCGCCCTGCTTACCGTTAATTCGGATTTGAACGGCGTCGACAAAAGCATCAATACCATCAAGACCCGTGGACCAAATGATGTGAAATTCACACAGCACATTGCTAAGACATTTTTCTTTAATTTGTAAAAAAATCCCGGCATTAACCCATCGCATCTAAGAGATATGACTTAAAAAGTAAAAAAAAAACGAGAAAGGTATCAATTTTTTGGTCATGATTCTCTTCCTTCATACTCAGGGCGACCCCATTTTTTTTGGAATGTCATAACTCATTCAGAAAAAGCCCAGGTTAAGAGGGGGAATACCTATGAGCCTCAGGTTATCTAAGACAACCGTATTTTCTCAAAATATCAAGTTTTAAGGCCTAAAACAAAGGGTTGTTTCACAAAAGTGCACCCTCCTTACATTTTTGAAACTTCAAAACGTTATATCTCGAAGGGTTTTATCCAATTGAGACCCAAATAAGCCCAAAAGGATCCTTCTGAACCAAAGATTACTATGCTAAAAGGACAGCTCGATTGAAAAAATTTTAGGGTCATTTTCGGGCACCCCTGGGTATGACACGAGGTCATGTAAGGAGGGCGCAGTCTGATGAACTTAGTTAGGGTTAGGGCCATGTTCATCTGCACTCTCCTTACATTTTTTCCTGCGCCTTCCTTACCTCGACCGCGCCCTTCTTACTTGAAACTGCGCCTTTCTTACAAAAACTGCGCTCTCCTTACCTACGCCCCCCCTTACACTGCGCCCGAAGAAAAAAATCTGGGGGAATGATGTGAAAACTGTCCTACTTTAAAGATTAGGTCAAAATTATTTGTTTGGGCAGTGTTTTTTTAATGAAACAAAATTGTGAATTTTTTAGGAATTTTTGAAATACTGCAAATCCACGCCCTCCCTACCTTCTCTTGAAATGGTGTTGTAGAAGGACTTGCACTTTTCTCTTAAGGTATCTGTGACTTCTTTGTCACAAAAAACACTTTTTAAGGGTGTTTTCCTTTAAAGTGCTTTTCTTGATGGCCACCATGTTTTTTCTGCCAAAAAAGTTTGGTTCAAAAATTTTCAGTGTCTAAAAGACTTTCTTTTACTTAGTTTAGGGCTAAAAGATCTATTTTTGCAATAAACTAAGTAAAAGAAAGTCTTTTAGACACTTAGAAAATTTTTGACTAAAACTCATGCAGTAGTTCAAAACCTATACAATAAACCCCTATACAGTAGTTAAATTTGTACCAGTTTGCTTGGTCTGCACTGGTGGCCGAGTGGTTTGGTGTTTCTGCTCTTCTGTGCCCTGCTCTTCTGTGTCCTGTTCGCCTTCAGCTCATGTGACGATTTGTGGGTAGATTTGGGCCACTCACCAGTGCGGGCCACCCATCTTTTCACTTTTTACAAGCTGACGGCTTTTATTAAATTATTATTATTAATTTTTCTAATTACAACGAAGGCAAGGCCCTGAGGGTCGAAGTTGGAGCCCCACACCCCTAAAATAATTTTTTTCCCTTTCTTTAATGTAAAATAACGAATTCTATTGACTAGGTTTTTTAAAATCCTTTAAACTTTGGAAAAAGAGATATTTATGCATCTAAGATGCAGATGGCCGCCATCTTGCATTTTTGTCTTACAATGATCTTGTCAAAATTTTCAAAGTGTCTAAAAGCCTTTCTTTCACTTAGTTTATAGCTAAAAGAACTATTTTCGCAATAAACTAAGTGAAAGGAAGTCTTTTAGACACTGAAAATTTTTGACCCAAAATGTATACTTTAACACTATACAGTTCTTAAATTTGGACCAATTTGCTTGGCCTACACTGGTGGCTGAGTGGTTTGGCCTTCAGCAATTCTCTGTCCCATTCGTCTGGCTTGTGCACGTACGGTTCCTTCTCTTCCATGTAAAATGTAAAGGCATATGCATGGGCGTCAAGAGGTTAGCCATTCGCTAGTGCAGGCCACCAATGTTATCTTTTTATACAGCTTGGTTTATTGCCCCCGCAGGGTTTTTGGCCCCAGAGGGCCAAAAACCCGAGGAGGCACCTTAGGACTCCCCGCGTAATAGAGAGAGAAGAAGAGAGAATGTAGGTATTTCCGGTATATAGCCGCAAAAAATCTCGATTTGATCGCTTGCACGCCCGCAAGGTATCGACGTTTTTCCCGCAAACGCTCATGGGAGGCCAGCAAAGGGACACGGGCGCGACGACTTGCGGGATCGGCGTCTTTACCACGAGCTTTGTCCTTGGTTTAGATCTCGAGTTCAAGCGTCCCTGAAAAGCGTTTGTATTTGCCGGCCTCCATTACTATTTCAGCGCGATCAAATAAGTTCGCTTCGAAATGGCCGAGATTATGACCTAAAACAAATTGAAAACGCTTTCAGAGATCCTGAAGATGGATTTTGGGGGGAAAACACAGAAAACAGCTCAGAGAGTCCTGAAGTATACTAGATCGAAATTCGAGGCCAGTGTGGTTCATTTGCGACTAAATAGCTAAATGTATGTCGGTATAGTACCTTCCGATCGTCAGAATTACCCAAGGATAACAATAAGGTGACAGGCCTGCGCGACTCCCATTCACGTGTAGTAGCCGCTTAGGAAGTTTTGCCCTTTTTGTATGGTACGATCGGAGGATCTTTGAATATTTCGCTAAGCACTAATCCTGTGTTTTCAGGGAGACATTTCGTCACAGTAAAGCCGTTAGAGGTCATATTTCTGTGTGGCTTCCGCTGTTGTCCGCTTGTAATTTGCAGAGTTTGACACCTCTGCTTTTTTGCCAGTGTTTTTTCTCTTGATATTGCAAGATATCTTTTAGGTTCTCTGAAATGTTAGCTCTGGAGGAATAAAGTTTGAAATATTCCTTTGGCATCTCGTTTATTTGGATGGCTTATTTTCACTGAGTAATCTTACGGCAGGAATCCAAATGTAAATGTTTTGCGGCGTTTTCACTGAGGACATAAAGCTTGACTCGAATTTGCATATATGGCGACTGTAACGCGATACTTTTGTTTACATTTCACTTCTGTTGTGCTTTCGAGATACGTTTGCTCATACACTCTTTTCTTTTCTAAGGATGTTATTTTTCCGGCCCAGACTGAATATTTTTATTTTTCTGCCGATTTTAGGCTGAAAATATTCTCGTATTATTCTTACATTATAGCTTATGGCATTTTCGTTTTATTTAGAATTTATTAGGCTATCAAGTACAAGTGTTTGGTTTCTGGATCTGGATCGCGTTCAGCACATTATGCATGTGCTCTGGACACCACTTTTCGTAGCGAGGCCAAGATGTCACGTCAAAATATATTCTTATATAAACTAGTAATAACCAAAGGTTAGCAAATGCGGGCGAGGATTTTTTTTGCCCATTTGAGGAATAAAAGATTTGGGGGCCTATAGGGAAAGGTCGGGTGATTTTGTTTGTCCATGAGCACCCCCCCCACCCCACCCCTCAGGTTTTACTCGCTTTTTCCTTCATTCTGACAGTAACAACAGAGTGATTTGACAAAATCTGTGAAACAGTAACACCAGAGCATTCCACGAGACACTAATCCCATTGTTTGCTTTCCTTAGATTTAGTAATATGCTGTAATTGTTGCTGTTTCACGGAGTAAATAAAAGCACTCTAGGCTATTAATTATGCGTATAGATCGAGTCAAAATGATTGATTTAACGCAAGTGTGATTTATTTAAAATCATAACATAGAAAAATATCGAAGACAACGATCTCAGACCATGCGCTTGTTAAGTCAAGGACGAACAGCTTTCGCTCCACGCCGGCCTATGAAATTAAAGAACGCGATCTCACACTATGCGCTTGTCAGCTCAAGGGCAAACAATTCTGATGCTCCGCGATTGAAGTTAAGGACGAACAGTTGCCACTCTCGTTTAAGACGGAATACGGCCAGGAAATGGCACACAACGCGGCAACATAAACAGATAAGTCGAATCCAAGTTGACACGCTCGATTTGGATTGGTTGGCGCAGCTGCTTTGCATGACCTCCACGTGATTCAAGGTCCAAATGTTACACGTGATGCACGTGAGCAAATAGCATTCTTTGCATTCCATGCATTCGTGGTGGAAGACTCAAGATTTCAGCAAAATCGAGTCAGGGCCAAACTATACAACTGCGGCGCATGCGTTTGTAAAAGCAACGTTGAGATTAGGATTGCGGGCTCCTTTAGTCGCCCGCAAAAAGAGTTCATATCAAGACAATTGTTTTTTTTTTAGTATCTGACTAGAACAATAACTTTCAATATTATTGTTTCAATGAGCAGAAATAAAAGAAAGCAGGGGCAGCTTTAGTGATAACTATTACTAGTTAAATTATTATTAACATAATAATTACTAT
>JAHPZR010010844.1:0-15000 GCA_019787425.1 Platygyra sinensis | reverse complement strand
TTCCATGTATGTGCAAGTTGTTGAATGAATAATAATAGTTAAGAAAATCCATAAAGTTTTGCATATTACCATGCGGATGCCGGTAAATCACACCACATACCATGTTACGTTGAGATCCAGTTTGCATTTCTACCCACAGAGTCTCAAAATCATCAGTTGATAATGTAAGATCAGGTGTGGTTGTAAATAATTGATCCTCCCTAATATAAAAGCCAACTCCTCCAGCATTTGAAAGACTGGGTTGAAAGCTAAATGAATATCCTGGTATTTCAATATTGGATAAAAAAAACTCTGGTCAACTTTAAGCTTAATCTCAGCGAGACCCACTATTGAGAAAGGCAAATATAAATCAGAAAACATATGTTCTAAATTATCAAGATTGGCTGATAAGCTTTTAGTATTGCAATGCAAAGCAGAAAAACATTTGTCAGAAAAATATTCATTAATATAATGATTATCATGAAATTCATGAGGATTATAGTACTGAAAACTCATATATTCATGACTAAGGTGGTAACATTACTTGAGCGTAGGACATTTCTTCGCCTATTTTACGTATTGTAAAAGATTGAAATTACTTAGTAACGACTTTGTCTAAAGAGAAGGAAACCTCGTGTTTACGGCCTTTGTAGCTGTCGCCAGATAATTCAACAGCAATTTGACTTTTCGTTCTTTCACCTTCCCTCAGGGACCAAGTTGTACAGGCAGTCACAACACACAGAGAACAATTCGAGTTGGCTGGTCCGATGAAAGCGCAGGCCAGAGAGTGCTGTGACCTGGTAATGCTCAGTCTATACGTGTTCATACCACCTGCATGAGGCCTAGAAATACAAACACTGGAAGTCGTGGCCGAAGGTCAATGGGTGGCTTCCATGGTGATTGATTGTTGATTAACCTATGATACTGCTCTCCTCAGCTACAAATTAAGACTTAAAGTCGCTTTAGCTGCAGGAATAATTATTACATGGTGGAAAAATAAAATTTCTGTACATGTCCACTGGTGAGTGGAAAGAATTGGCCATTATGTTGACACCTTGTTCATGCTTCTTTGATCACTGACAAATTAATGTTCTCCATTTTGAAGATTCACTCTGAGTGGTTTGAAACAATTTACAATCTGTTACCCAACTGAGTGAAAGTGGCTTTTTTTAATGAAAAGAGCAACATCCCAAAAAATTGTGGGTACTTCTGAAAGGGGACAAAGGAGGGAAATCAACAAAGTTACTGTTGCAATTTCTCAACTGCAAAGAGCAATACTCTATTCACACAGCCTGCCTGCTGGCAATATACTAAGGTAACAAAGACAACTACCAATGCATGCAAAAAGTTTTTGGTCCTGTAATAGAGGAAACAATGAAAGTATTATCACACATTACTAAACTGGATCTTAAGGTAGACCTTGCAAAAATCACAAGTCCAAGTCATCAGCAGCCCAATTTTGATATCAGAGGGATGGCAAATTGGCCTAACGAGTTTCCACAGTTGTTCTGAAATTGCCAAAATGAGTATCACTGCCAAAAATGTTTGTTATGCCAGAAAATCACATTGTGCCACCTGGTTAAGTCAGCTGGAAGAGCGCCAGTCTGTTGTGCAGGAGGTTGAGGGTTCGAACCCCAGACCGGACCAACACTCAAGGTCTTAACGTAACTGAGATATGCACCGCCTTTGTAATAACTATATCTGGAAATGGTTAGACATTCAAGTCTTCTCGCATAAGGACTATAAACCATAGGTCTCATCTCCTGCATCTTCAGTGTTACATGTTTAGCAAGGGACATTAAAGAATCCACACACTTGTCAAAACGAGTAGGGGATGTAGTTCCTGATTTGGTGGTGTATGTTTCAATGCATGGGTTGGGTAGGTGGGTGAGATCAAATTTGGACTGATAGCCGCAGCCAGAGGTACCTTTACAAGGTGACGTTCAATCTTACCCAATAGAAGAATTGTGATAATAAGAAGTGACAGGCCTGCGCGACTCCCATTCACGTGTAATAGCCAGTTAGAGCTTAGCTCGCACGAGTATATCCTTTAGGGATCTGCCCCTTCTGTACGAGACAATTGGGGGATCTTTGAATATTCTTCTAAGCAATGGCTGTTGTTGGATTAAATGCCAGTTCTGCATAAGTATATGCTTAAGGTTAGGCACTGATGAGCGATATTGTGTGACAAAAGGCAAGATTCGCGTGTTAGATTTCTGTTTCTGTTGTAGGGCGTGTTTTCTTTCCTCAAATGTAATTTCTGCGAGAGTGTTTGAAACAAGAGTTTCAGGGTACCCTCTTTCTATGAGATTTGTTTTAAATCTTTTTATAGCATTTTTAAATGCTGTTTTGGAGGAGTTAGTGCGGAGAAGTCTAAGTGCTTCGCCTTTAATAAAGCCCTTCTTGACCCCTGGTGGGTGGCAACTTGAGAAATGTGTGTACTGAAATGTTTCAGTAGCTTTGAAATGAGTTTTAATGTCCAGTATAGACTCTTTTGCAAATCTTTCGCCTTTGTAAACTTTTGTGTCGAGGAACGTGGTTTCCGTGCCGGAAACTTCAGCCGTAAACTTGATAGTTTGGTGGTGGCTATTTGCTTGTTCAATGAATTGCGTGACTTCGTCTTTGTTTGTATTCCAGATAGAGAATATATCGTCAATGTACCTTTTCCAGGTTAGCGGTTTTTTAGCGCTTCGTTCTAGAATTTGTGATTCTACCTTTCCCATAAAGATATTGGCAAAAGAGACTGCCATTTTAGTACCCATGGCTGTGCCATTGCGTTTGGAGTTTTTTCCAGTGAACTGGAATGAGTTTTCTTGTAGAATCAGTTCAAGCGCTCTCTTGAGATATTGTGTTGGGATGGGGGATTCTCCTTCATAGAAGGAGTCGTATGCATGGCATACTGTTTCTATCCCCTCCTCTTGAGGTATATTTGTGTATAGACTTGTCACGTCCATTGAAACAAGGATAGCGTTATAAGGAACTCTCGTTCTTTCTATGAAATTGATGAAGTCCGTAGAGTCTTTGAGATATGACTCTTGTTCTTGTGCTATGGGTTGAAGGA
This sequence comes from Platygyra sinensis, assembly GCA_019787425.1. Classification (NCBI taxonomy): domain Eukaryota; kingdom Metazoa; phylum Cnidaria; class Anthozoa; order Scleractinia; family Merulinidae; genus Platygyra; species Platygyra sinensis. Next base: position 11,960 of record JAHPZR010010844.1, on the reverse strand, counting down.
GTTTGTCCACAAATGCAGACAACCTTTTAGTCGGACCATCGCATCCAGAAATTATTGGTCTTCCAACCGGGGTTGGTTTGTGAATTTTTGTAAGCGTGTAGAACACTGGCGTGCGAGGCGGGTTGGGTGTTTGACAGAACCATTTGTTGGTCACGTCATCAATATAGTTGTGTTCGTAGAGTTCTTTAACTAATTGTTGAACTCTAAGCGATGTTTCTACAACCATAGGACGTTCAAGGGGTTGGTAGTGTACAGGGTTGTCTAACTGGATTTGTCCTTCGCGGATTTTATCTACAGTGTTCAGAACAACCGTTCGTGTGCCCTTGTCTGCTTTTTTAAGATTGATGTTGGGATTTTCCCGCAGCGTTTTTAACGCCTTTCGTTCGGTGTTAAGCAGATTGTCCTTAGGTTTTGTTAGCTGTATTTCAGCAAGTTGAACTTTAACCTCTTCTAAGTAGCTTTCTAAGGCCACTGATTTCTGAACCGGCGGTATCCAGTTAGATTTAACATGGAAAGGATGCGGTTCTTTGTCTTCCCCAAAGAAAAAGTATTGTAGGCGCATTCTTCTTGCGAAATTTTCGAAGTCCTTTAAAAGGTGGCGCATTATTTGTGTCTCATTTTCTTTTGGTGTGGGGATGAATTTGAGACCCTTGGCTAACAAGTTGGTTTGGTCGTTTGTCAGCGCTATGTCTGAGAGGTTCTTTATATGTTTTTTGTTTGCCTCTGTTTGTGCAATTAAACGATCTTTTCGATCATTTCTTCTGCGTTCTTTTCGCTTTTTATTTTGTGTTCGGGATGGTTTTATCTTCCCATGTCCCCGTTTTATATTAAGAGAGTCAGAGAGGAGACAAATATAATCTCTCTTCTGTTTATTATTGTCTTCCAAAAATGTTGACAATGACATGATCTCGGCTTTAAGATCCTCGATTTTCTTCGACACGTTAGTTACAGTGTTTTCGTTAACAGTTTCTTTGGGCGCCGAGCGCGCGAAAGCTGTTGTTTTGGTTACAGTGCTCTTTTGTTTTTTGTTGGCCTGAACTTTTTTTTCTTGCCTTATGGCTGTACGGAGGCCTTCGATGTTTCGATTGTGAAACCTTATTAGAGCTTGTACATATTCTTGCTCAGCTTTTGAGCGAAGACGTTTAATGTCTTTTCTGAAATCGCCGTCCGCCTTTATGTTGGCCCTGGCTCTGTACTGCAGTGACTTGGGGCAAGTCTGCCTTTCCAGGTGCTTTTTCAATGATTTCAGCGCGTTCTGAGAGTGTACAAGGTCTTTCTCCAGTTTGCTGGGATTGTCTCGCTTGCGTTTGCGGTGGTACTCTTGTTTGACCTTGAGTTGTTCGGCGCGGGTAGACTCTTCACTATCCGTTGAGCCAAGGTCTGGATCGTCCGCATGCAGGTTCGTTATCTCAGCTTTTTGGTTGTTCACATTCGTCTCCTCGTCAGTATCTTTCATAATGCAGTCATTGCTGGTTGTGGCGCGGTCTGCTATTAGACCGTCTGATGTTAGCAGGCTCATGGCCGTAGTATCTCAGGCAATACCGCGGTTTCGATCCTTCTGGATCTCGTCAGTTGCCGATAAGGAGAGCGATAGAGACCGATGCTCGGTATCACTCGGTCAAAGGCCTGATTTTTGCAGCTTTTATACTCGATCGGCGGATCGAAAGTTCTTAATTTCGATTGGCTGATGCATCACAAGTGGAATGTGATAGAGTAGTTCTTTCGATCCTATTGTACACAGCTGGACGCTGTGTTTGTTCTGGTGGCTATAATGCAAAATTTTAAGCATGTATAGTAGATATTTAACAGAATAAAGCAGTGCATGTAGGGACCCTTTTCTGTTCTACTAGTTCGCCAAGTGTTGGTCACTGGCGTAGGGTATTACATACTGCATTTCATGTTTTTATCTCATTTTTTTGTAGTACATGTTGATTGTACTTTGTATACATGCTATAATTAGGTTTGTATAAAGTCCGTACTCGCACGTGACGGGACGGGGCCTGTCTGGTAAAAATCAACAGTGATAATAAGAAGTGACAGGCCTGCGCGACTCCCATTCACGTGTAATAGCCAGTTAGAGCTTAGCTCGCACGAGTATATCCTTTAGGGATCTGCCCCTTCTGTACGAGACAATTGGGGGATCTTTGAATATTCTTCTAAGCAATGGCTGTTGTTGGATTAAATGCCAGTTCTGCATAAGTATATGCTTAAGGTTAGGCACTGATGAGCATATTGTTTGACGAGCATATTGTTAAAACAGTTTCCTCCTGCTTTTCAAGTTTAGCTCAGATTGATCATGTTAAGCACATGCTTGATAGATTGACCTTTATCACAATAATTAACACCTTAGTGTTTATTACGTTGCTTTATTGTTCCTCTGTTTGGTCCAATGCAGTGGACACCAACCTCCTCAAGCTCCAAGCAGTCCAGAACTTGGCAGCCCAGATTATCTGTGGTTCTCAAAAAGTTGACCATGTTACTCTGCTCTCGAAAGAACTCCACTGGGTAATTATTAAAACTCAGCTATACCTCTGTGATGCAGTGCTTATTTTTAAATGTATGACTGGCTCCACTCCTACTTGTCGCTGTTTGATGTTGCTAACTCGTGGAGAAGTAAGTGGTCGCACAACCAGAAGCTCCCAACTTCTGCATATACCCTAATATAAATCTAAATCTGGACAAACAACAACTTTATTCACCCTTATTCTTGAGAAAAATTAAATTAACAAAATAAAAATTACAACTAAAATAACTAGAAAGTTAGTGCCTATGAAGTAAAAAATAATTGCTGCTTATTTGAAAGGCCTTTCAAAGTGTAGAAGAATGGCATTTTTCTTGTTAGAAAACCTTTTTCGTTTTCAAGATATTTAGATTTTTGTGAGTAAAGTGATGACGTCATAGGTGGTTTCACTAAAACAGCACAACACTCAATCAAGAATATCTCTAGAAATATTAAAGCGGTGTTCTTCAAACTTGGCATCAGGACTGTACATCGCAAAAGAAGCAAAATAACACCTGTCGTGCCATTGCCATGACAACAGTTACACCACTGGTCCTGTTTTAATTAAGAATAAAATTCCCAGATTTAATCCTAAACAAGGATCATCCACTAACAACAATCTAATGGGGAGAGTTAATATGGGAACCATGTTGGTGCCAATCTAGACCCTCTGTCCCACTTGAAATGTGTTGATATATGAAAGTAAAACTTGAATTTCAGAAATGATATTCTAATACGCTAGCATGTAATGTAAAACTTCTGCTTAATAAAGAGATGTCCACAATTTGAGCAACATGGCTTACTTGATCCTTGAATAGGGTTAAACGTGGTCGCACAACACAACAAATTGCTGCAATCTTATTTGCTTACCTGTTGTTGTTGTCTTGTCGCACCGCCATATAGATGTCTCCAGCAGCTGTATGCAGCCAAATTCTTTGCCTTGAAATCGCAACAACACGAAGCGATGATCAACGGATTTTTCCCAGCCAAAGCGGAGTTCAAACAGCAAAAAATGATCAAAAGATCTATCGAAGCCCGTGCTGACTTTCTCACCTTCAAAAGGACGCCAGAAATGGCAGAAAACCCGAGCGAACCTGGCACCTAATGTGGAAAACCAATGATACGTACTTAACAGAGGGTCAGGCTACTGCCAACAACTCAGCCTACAAGCGATATTTCTCCTCCCTTTCAACAGTTTTGTTACAAAGATGCGTAAAAACACTCATACCTAAGACACCTTCCAAAAAACAAATAAAAGATGCATTCCTGTTGCCTTGAAATGAAATTGTAAAATTCCATGACTTTCCAGGTTTTCCATGACCTGTACGAACCCTGAACATACATTTTTCACGCCATAACTTGATGATTTCGATTTTATCCACGGACAAAATGGCGTCAAACACGTATCTATGTATTGGCTCGTTAGCAACACTCAAGTCATTAATTAGCTCGTTCTTGCTCGTAAACATTCCAAAAGGCATCAATAATATCTTGACGCCTTAAAAGCCGACATCTCTTTCTTTTGATATGATGCTCGTGAAGCTTTCTCTTTTGAAAGCGATTTTGACTTTGAAATTCTGAGCAACGGTTAACAATCTCGTGTTCTTCGACCAAAGTTGTACTTGGGATATCTTCGATACAACCATCTGTACTTCGTTCCTTGTCGAATTCAGCGCGCGACACTTCAGGGTTGAAATCCACTACTTTGTTTTCCATTTTAACTTGCTTTTGCTCTTCTGACTTTTGGAATGAAAAATTTATTGATTGTACCTCCTTTTATAATCGCTTTGCCATGAACCAAGGATCGAAAAACACCAATCATCTCTCCTTTTGCACAAAACAAATTGTTTTATTTGACCTTGAATGCTCTTTTTGCCAGAAAATACAAGCTGGCAACAAGCTAAACTCGTTGACTGTTTTGTTTTGGAGCCCTTGAATGTCCTTGATTGATAATGCAGTGACCTTCACTTAAGGATGATGCAATGACCTTCACTAATTATACAGTGATGTACCATCCAATCAGAATTAGTCTTATTTTAGATATTTTCCGAGAGGTCCGCAATTACAAGTGACCTCAGCAAACGTTCGACCTTGGAAAACGTTAGGATCAATTAGTATGCTTGCTAGATTAACTTAATTCTGATTGGATAGAAAACTGACGCTGTTTCCTCTAAGGGTAGTACTCAACCATTTTGTTTGAGGTAAAGCACCATTGTGCACACACTCACTTGAACCGAGTTTTAGACCACCGAAATTTACTACTTTAAAGAAAATTATCATGGCAGACCTGGAAATGTCACGCGTCATCGTCAGAATAGTAAGTATAACATGTTGATAGTTTACTAACTCTAGTTTTCGTAACACTAAAGATTTCTTTGTCGTAAAGATGAAGTTGGAGTTTTACTATATCTAGTTTGCGTCCCTAAAAGTCTTTTACGTTTAAGTTTCCGTTGCCGCGTGGACGCTAGTTCAAAGAGACCATTTTAGTCGGAGCTAGTTAGTTTAAGGATACCGCGCGCTAATTCTTTTGGATCTTGGTCTGTTGGTCTTAAAGTCTGCTTCAAGAGTTCTGTTAAAAGTTGTTAAATTCAAGTCATAAAAGTTTACTTTATCTGGTTTACGTACCTAAAAGTTTACTCTATTGGCTCTTACGTGAAGTTTTGAGCTCTGTTTTGGACGAAAAATCAAAGAGGTTATTTGATTCGGCGCTAGTTAGTTTTTAAAGAAACGAGGCATGTAGCAGCTCTCGTAAGGTCGTATTTGATTGGCTAAGTTGTAATTAAGTCGTTTTTTAAAAAAAAATTAAAATAAGTCTTTATATTCTTTTGAAAAGTGTCATTTTTTATTTTAAAGTAGTTAGGGCACAATTATTGTAAAATTGCTCGTTACTATTTGTTTTTTTTTATTTTCATAATATAGATGTAAAATAATTCAAGAAATAATAATGAAAAAAAATTATTTAAGTGTGTACACGATATTTCAACTGTCCAATCATTTAAACTTTGTTTCGTATTAATTTTCAGAGAAGGAGCAATAGAGACATGGAACTCAAATGTAAACATAAGAAAGAGAGACAGAAAGAGGGAGAGAGAAAGACAGAAAAACTCTTGTACTTGAAACAAAAAAAGCTTGTCATTAGCGTAAGGATGGAGACAGTTGGATGGACAGTGCTTATTGGAAAGACGTGTTATAAACGCCCGGTGGCTGTGGACACAATCCTATATGAGCTATATAGGACTGTGTCACCCCAGAGGGTAAGCCTCTTCGGTTGTTTCGGTCTTACAACGGATATACATTTTCACCATATTATTTATACGATATGAAATCGAGTATGGTTCTGGGACAAACCTGCACAGCGTACGAGAGAAAGGGGAAGAAATGGTTTTAAAGGACCCTAGTCAGCCACACCTTTGTTTTTGTTTACATGCGAGAATTTGGCTATTATATTTTATTTAGAGCTGTCGAAATGAAGAAAAATCACTTTAGAAGTACTCAAGATAATTATACATACCTTCAGGAACACAGCTTACAGTGAAACAATAAGAATTCGCTTCACCATGCTATATCAATAATTTAGATGTCATCGAAAATGGCGTAGGCTGACTAGGGTCCTTTAAGCATTTCAAGGGTTTCAAGGGTTTAGGCGTTTCAAGGGTTGCAAGGGTTCCAACCATTTTACGCGTTGCAATAGCCTGCTTATAGCTAAGCGGTTAGCCTAAGATTGCAAGGGTCTTAGGTGTTGAAAGGGTTGGAAGGGTTTCGAGGGCAGCAAGGGCTTCCACGTTTTCAGGGTCGCAAGGGTTTCATGCGTTTCAAGGTTTCAGGCTTTCAGCGTTACAAGGGTTCCAGGCGTTGCAAGCGTTTCGAGGGTTGCAAGGGTTTCAAGCGGTACAAGGGTTCCAGGCGGTTTCAAGGGTTGCAAGGTTCCAGGCGTTTCAAGGGTTGCAGGGTTTCAAGGGTTACAAGGGTTCAGGCGTTTCAGCGTTTCAAGGGTTCCAAGCGGTTCAAGGGTTGCAAGGGCTCCGGGCGTTTCAAGGGTTGCAGGGTTTTCAGGCGTTTCAAGGGTTGCAAGGGTTTCAGGGTTTCAAGGGTTGCAAGGGTTCCAAGCGTTTCAAGGGTTGCAAGGGTTCCAAGCGTTTCAAGGGTTGCAAGGGTTCCAAGCGTTTCAAGGGTTGCAAGGGTTCCAAGCGTTTCAAAGGGTTGCAAGGGTTCCAAGCGTTTCAAGGGTTGCAGGGTTTCAGGCGTTTCAAGGGTTGCAAGGGTTTCAGGGGTTTCAAGGGTTGCAGGGTTTCAGGGGTTTCAAGGGTTGCAAGGGTTCCAAGCGTTTCAAGGGTTGCAAGGGTTCCAAGCGTTCAAGGGTTGCAAGGGTTCCAAGCGTTTCAAGGGTTGCAAGGGTTTCAGGGTTTTCAAGGGTGCAAGGGTTTCAGGGGTTCAAGGGTTGCAAGGGTTCCAAGCGTTTCAAGGGTTGCAAGGGTTTCAGGGTTTCAGGGTTGCAAGGGTTCAGGGGTTTCAAGGGTTGCAAGGGTTCCAAGCGTTTCAAGGGTTGCAAGGGTTCCAAGCGTTTCAAGGTTGCAAGGGTTTCAGGGGTTTCAAGGGTTGCAAGGGTTTCAGGGTTTTCAAGGGTTGCAAGGGTTTCAGGGGTTTCAAGGGTTGCAAGGGTTTCAGGGGTTTCAGGGTTGCAAGGGTGCAAGCGTGTCAAGCGTTGCAAAGGTTTTAAGCGACCTCATAATGATCTTCAATTAATGTTTGGAATGACAATTGAACCGGGGTATTTTGATATGTGCAATCGTAGTCAGACTTTCGAGTATTTATACATGTTAAATCATGCCAAATAGTAAGCGTCTCATTCTTTCTGAGCCGTGACATAATGGATAATTTTGTTAAAGCTAATAACGCTACCGGACAAGTGCTGAAACAAATAATGACTATAAACCTTGTTGCTCAGGATTTCAAAGTTGGTTGATTACCTCACAGCTTCACTCCTAAAACGACTTTCAGTTTAGGAAATTATCTTCTTCCATGCACCTGCTATCCATTAAGACGCGCTACCTTTTGCTAAATTGTTGTTATTTCCCATTTGGTAATAGTTGTCTCAAATTCAGGCAAAGTTTCAGTACACGTTCACGTTGTTGTGCACTAAGTAACTGAGGTAATAAATTCGCCGTAGAAAGACTGTCCAAAAAAAGATAAATTGTATTTAAGTTGTTAGCAGAATTCAAACTTATTGTTAGAAGACAATTTTGTGTATTTTTGTATTCTTTTTTTATTCTTATAGGTTTTAGTCAATTTGCATGCTTGGAGTGATTCCACGTGTTAGATGTATCACCAATAACTTAGTAAGAGTGATTATCCAAACAGCCTGAAACGTGATCTATACTTTTGTACCTTTAAACGGTTTGTTAAGCGAACTAACCACATTGTCATCTGGCAACACACACGTGCCGACATTTGCGTCTGCACTTATGCACACGTTCTTAGGATCGATTTGCATAGTGTTTTCGACGGTTAAAAAGTCCTTTGAAAACGTTTCCAGACACTAATCCCTCGTCTTTTGTTTTCGTTACTTGCTTTGGCATATTCCAGATTGATTTAATTACTTTTCCGGGTCAGATCGTAAACAAAGTTTGTTCTGGTTAATCCAGCTTAATTAAGTCCGATCGGTACTCAACTTTTCCGTTTAGTATTTTAACAGCTGCCTGCTTATTATTTGAGGTCTGTAACGTTGTCAGTTTTTAAACATTTAACTTTAGCTTAAGTATTTCCCGAAATAGCCTGGCCTTTGTCCAGAATGAACTGTGGAACATTGGCTCCATCATTCAACCTTATGAACTATAGATTATTCTAATTAGTTTTACTTAGTTTACCTCAAAATATATACCGCTGTGTTTTGTTCTATTTAGTTACATTATGAAAACGAGTCAAGAAGAAGGGTTCATTTTCAACAAAAGTGGTAAGTGATCGTTTTTTTTCGGCATCTACCATACACGGGCGTTTTGCTAAGTTAGTTTGAATTCCAACATTTCGCTGAACCAATCAACTAAACGCCCAAAACTTCAATTTGCTATCCAATCGGAGTGCATTGCGGATTAGTGACACGGCTTATGTGCGTCACTTTTTGCAAACTTCACGTAGACTTTGTACTCTGGACTTGACTTGCCTCTTGAAGCTGGTAACAGTTTTATTTACAGCCACTTGAGTAAATTATTGGACTGGGAGTTGAAAGTTATTCCTCGTAAAGGCTAAGACGCCCATGTAACAGAAAAAACACTGTTACATAATTAAGAAAGTCAATTATACATAATGAACTAATGCAAGGCGCTCGCTCTAATTGCTAATTCAGCGTCTACCATTTGCCATGGGTGCATGCTGGGTTTCTGCTGACGTACTCAATACTGAAGCAAGAAGCGCGGGCCCCCGATTTGTGATGTATCTAAAATTTGTTGCGGACGTCACTCGGCTTGCACCCACGTGGAGTCCAAACATTTTACCACTGTGATAACGCCTATCATTGTTGAATAAGGGTACAGACCTACGCTAAACCACAACATTCGATTTGTTTTTTACCACATATCAAAGATACGAAATAAATTTTTGTCTTTAAGGATAATTGAATAGTGCTGGGGTATCACTTAGAATTTACTGTGAAATTAAAAAGTTTTTGTCCCAAAAAGGTTGCTTATGTTTCCTAATAATTTGCAGCATTAGTCTGGAAAAGTAAAATGTTTTCGCTTTCGTTTGCTCTTTGGGAAATCATTTATGGCGTGTAATCGGTGTTTAAAAAAAAGGAAGTGTGGCGCTTCACCACTCTTCACGATCTGCCTTTGCCAAAATTGCTAATAAAAATAAAATAATACCCTAATCCAGTTCCTGATACCGACCAGTTAAACACGACACCCTATTTTTTCCAAGCTGCGAATAAATGTAATCAATATTCTTTTTCGAGAAGGAATTGGAAATGGGTCGGTACCTGCATTATTCCTTTGACGCTGGGTTGTGAGGTTTCCACTGGTTAGCTGCATGCTCGCGCCGGTCATTTGGCGTTCCCATATATTTTTGCTATCTACAAATTTATGGCCATCCGCCTACCTTAAGTTATTTCACAATGACAACAACTATGCGTTTGCAACTTGATCGATCATTTGTGTTTCTTGTCACAAAATGTACTTGTCACGGACGTTTTTCACGTGCAACTAGATTTCATTGAAATTAGCCCACTATGGCAGTCTTTCTTCTCATAAAGTGAGTGCTGAGGGCCGTTTTCCCACCTGCCTTTGGATGTGTGCACGCTTCGGATAAAGGATAAACCAATCCGGCATTATGTCGACATGTTAACATTATTAGTCCTGCTGAATGCAATTGGTCACTGATGTTCCTGTGGGAATATACGAATTCGCGATAATTCAAACTAAAAATATAAAGTAGATCGTTCTGTGAAAACGCGGCCGTGACAAGGAATATGGGGTAGTTTGCAGGCTCATGGTGATTGTAAACGTGACGTTGCTTAATCGGCGGCTGCGCTCAAAACAGTTTTCCATCATCAAATAAATTGCGCCAACCATTGTGAAACACATTGTGATCACTTTGCAACACAAAAGGTTCATAGCAACAATATGCCTTGCTAAACACACCCGTGATAACTGCTTTTATGGCTTAGAACTCTAAAAACGGCACGGTGAAATTTGTTTATGTTATCAAGCATTTGATAAACATGTTAGGCGCTTTTTCTGAACAAAGTTAAAAAAATTCTGTAGGTGGCGTTCAGAGCCGACTTAAGCTTTGGAAACCTTAGGTAGTAGTATTATTGCTATAGCGACCTAGGACAACAACGTGGCTAACAATGGTTTGAAGCAGGCTGTTTTGGATAAGATGATTATGCATAGCAAACGATAAAGAGTGGCTATAATAGCCCATCAATTTGTAATTGATGGCCTGTTTTGAGCCACTTAACTTGGTAACTGAATAGGCCGTCCAAATATTATTGGTGCCCAGAATTCAATGATGCCAATTTGTATGTTATAGTTTTAATTTTTAGTTCTGCCTGTAACGAGAATAATCAAGATCTACAATAAGGGCCTGGTTTCCTAATGAGGGGGAGACAAATGAGCAACGTTTGTTATTTCGCTTAACTTGGATTCATCGTAAATTGTTATGCACCTACAGGGCTACTGCACTATCAATATTTTGCCCGCAGGATGGGGGAGGGGGGTGGGAGGGGTGGGGTCGGCAATCCAGGGAATTAGACTTCATCCAACCGCGGGGTTGGGATTTTGACATCACAACGATCTCCAGTTGTAAGAAATTTGACTCGACCGCCACGGAAAAGTCGAGAATCATCTGGGAATGAGTTGTGCGCCGTCTTGGGAACTATACCCAGAATCATTTGAAGCGAGTGTCCTCGCGTCCGCGTCCAAAGCTGGGCTGAACTAAAGGTAAGGATAATGTAGCCTGCACTGTCTCAGAAAAAAAAATTTGACCTAACAGTGAAAAAAAAACCGAAAAAAGAATAATGCAAACAAAAAAAGTTGTCTTTTTGGTCTGATATTTTTCTGCCGTGAGTTTTTCCGTTTAACCGTGAGTTCCGTTTTTCTTCATTTCCGTGAGGTTATTCTTTTTTGCCGTGAGTCTTTTTTTTTTTTTGGCTTGAGCTTATTCTTTTGGCCGGTTAAGAGTTATTCTTTTTTGCCGTGAGGTTAATTAGTTTTTTTTTTAGCCGTGACAGTTGTGGGCTGCTGTATAAGGAGTATTGTGTTGCTTTACAAGCAAAAATGTTGTTTTAATTGCTCATCAGTAGCTCTAGTATTTGATTGTAAGTGCTTCACAAGATATTTCTCCTTCAGCTTTGAGAAAGAACTATTCGTGCAAATGCTCATTTTATTTCCAAAATTTACTTCCTACATACATGCTTAACTAATGCCGCCCTGCAGAATTTTCGATATTCCCTTGTGTTTATAGTATAATTTGCTAGTATACTCAATGCCAAATGTAAATGAAATTCTAGTCCAAGTCAGGGACCCTCAGTTACAACATACATTACGTTGAATGAAGCTGAATACATACAACCTATGTCCATGAGCATTATCATTATCATTTGGTCGTTATCGTTACCGGCTATGGTTTATCGTTATCGTTATCGCTATGTTCTTGTTTATTATAATTTTTACCGGAGCCATACTCAGGGACGGAGACCGTAAGCGCGCGACCATTTCTATGTATGGGGTTGGCGGCCATGATATGGGACAATTTTTCTATTTTTAGAACCAAATTGGCGCCATCCACCTGCGGCGACACGCGCTAACATTGCTGCGAGGATTTTCGGCGGATGTCGCGGCACGGGGAACATGGCGTTCCGAATTTTCCCTGAAAATCGTTTTATGCTTTTGGCCCACAACTCAACGCCTTTATGACTGTTTGGAACTTTCTTTAAGTAGCGCCGTAGTTGTTTCAAAGTTTGAGTGAAGAC
>JAHPZR010010842.1:0-20435 GCA_019787425.1 Platygyra sinensis | reverse complement strand
ATTTGTTGTTGATGATTGTTGATGTTTTGGTTGTTTTCTTTTATTCTAGTGTGCAGATGCCTCTGAGCTTTGCACCGACCACTTTAAGAAAAGTGTTAAGATGAGTACCTATCTTGTGGCATTTGTTGTGTGTGACTTTTCAAGCATATCAGATGTTACTTCACGTGGTGTTAAGGTAATTTTTAACATAGTACAGGTCTAATGAATTAAATACAAGACAGTTAGTTTACCGTAAATTAAGGTGTATCTTGTCTTGGATGACATTGCTCATGTCCTGAGGGGCAAGTCTTAAGAAATTATGTGTACATACAACATGTACATCTGCATGATGTTTTTGTAATCATTAGATGATAAATGTATTCTTGCATTGTAGCAACATTGCAGAATTTTTAAAATGTATGTACAATGTACTGTGTGCACCTACTCAACTTACCATCAACATCTAACAGTTTTTTTGTGAGTAAAACACAATAATGTTATGGGGGAGCCAGGATCATTCTTCATTGTTGGATTCTGAGATCTCATGTGCCTCCTTGAACCAACGCTGCGGCACTTGCGGCCTTGGTTTGTTTTTGTTTTTGTTTTTTGGCGAAGCACATTGCTTTCCTTTTGTTTTTCCCATAGCTGACCATGACTAAAATCTGTGCGCCTGGTACATGATTGCGACACTATGGCTTGCCCGCGAAACTCAAGTTTGCATACTGTGAACGCTAGAGGTTTAGTTATTTCATTGGCTCATGGCTTTTCAATTTGACACATTGCTCTGTGAAGGCGTGATGTATGTATAAATCTGTAGAAGGCGAAAACTTGCACTCGTTTTTGGAGAGAATCCCTTCTCCTTACTGAATTAATAGGGTATGCAGATCTGATGGTTTTCCATGAAATTTGGTCAGAACATCCACTGATAAATATAGAACAAAAAAGTGTCGGTGAATTCCTTTATTCTAAATACTTTTCTCGTGGCGGCCTTTAACGCAACAGGTTACGCGACTTTTTCGATAGTCGAACTTGACAGATCTATAAAAAGTTAACCAATAGAAATGAAAGAAAATGCTGACATGTTTTTGAAGATTGATGCTTTGTGAGTAACACTGCACAGTTATTTTGCATGAACAATCGCATTTGATACCGGATTAATTCGCTGGAACGTCATTTGGTCATTTTGGAGTTGACGGCCTCTGCCGCCTTTGGAAAGCAAAATCCAAAACAAAACATAATTTTATTGAATTCTACATTTTATAACCTTTCTTTTGATAATATAATTTGTGGGGTTTTCCTTAAAAACAGTGCGCGTAATCATTTTTTTCTGAAGGGCATTTGTGAAGGTTTGAAGTAACCTTAAATGGGGTAGAATCTCCGCCTTTATAGGGACTGCAGAAATCTTTTACCTGCAGTCATTGCAAAGATTATGGTAGATCAATGTACAGTGGTGAGAGCGCTCCTATCTCACCAATGTGGCTTGGGTTTGATTCCATGCCAGTGCCATACCTGTATGTAGGTTGAGTTTGCTGTTGGTTCTCTTCTTGCTGTTTGAGGGTTTTTCTCTGCCATGGGTTCTTCAATTTTCATCCCTCCAAAAAAAACAAAAAAAGCCTCAACATCTCGATACAAATTTCAATTTGACCAGGATAGTGGGCCTGCATGAGGCTAATTATAAGGCTGATGTGGCTTCCTCTCTAAATACTGCATTTTTTTCTTTTTTCATGGTTGTTTTAGGTCAGTGTTTGGGCACCTACAGAACAAATTGAGCAAGGACAGTTTGCTTTAGAAGTTGGGGTAAAGGTTCTGTCATACTATGAAACTATCTTCAATGTTAACTATCCACTTCCAAAGCAAGGTATGTTCACAAATGTAGAAAAGTATTGTTACTCTTAAAACCTAGAAATTAGAGCATGGAGCTTCTAACTTTTTCTGTTACACTAACAATCACTGGCACTTATTTTGATAAATTTAAACATTCCAAATTTCTCATTTGTAGAGTGAACATATCTAAAACAGGATTTCCACTCTTAGCTGTCTGTAGTGAGTGAACTTGAGTACAATATTTAACAATTATTCGCCGAAGGCAAAGTGAATATTGGTGAATATTCCCTGAGACGAAGTCGAGGGGGAATATTCACCAATATTCACGAACCTGAAGCGAATAATTGTTTTAGTATTATTACTCAGGTGATTATAGAAATACCTATAAAACAAAGGAATGTTAAATTTTACCTCAATTAGCCATTGCTGATAAGAGTTCATATCACGCTGCTCGCATCAATGTGTCACGCAATGCCTTTTTGAACTCCCGCTCTGAAGAAAAAAACCATTTTCTTTGACGTTCATACTGGGTAAAAACAAATCAAAATGTGGTTTATCGTGGTCTTTACTCTTATCCACAATGGCTACGCTTCATTACTCTTTTCCCAAACAATGCTTTCTTATTGCTTTGGCATGTTGAGCGAGTTTGCAAAAGTTTTTGAAAGGAAAATCTGACGTGTACAAGTAGCTCATTTGCATAATACAGCGCGTACACTTTCAAGTCGGAGTCGGTGTTTTCAATTGTCAACAAATCTTAACTAAGATTTCTTTAGTTATCTTTAATGTTGTGGAAAAAAACAAATCGAATGTGGTTTAGCGTGGACTGTATTCTTATCAACAACGATACAGGTCATCACAGCAGTCAAGATTTGTTGTCAAACCATTGATTTATTCATGCATGTCGACATAAGCAAAATTTTCACGGGAATTTAAATGGTTTCTTAGTTACGTTTAGCACAATTTTCACATTTTACCTTTGAAGAGTGTCATTCCAAACTTTGTGGCATGTTTTGTATTCCTCGGAATGGTATTTTCTTTCATTAAATTAATTTCCCCTTCAGACACATTGACAAAGTGCGAGGCAGCTATTTTGAAAATTTGTCCTTCCGCTATAATCACCTCCACAGAGGTGATTATAGCGGAATACGACGCCATTCTCGGTCAATGAGAGCACGAGGATTTCTATAATCACCTGAGTAATTATACTAAAACTATATAACTGTTTATTTTACTTCTGTATCCCCACTGTCAGTATCATTACACTTTACATTGCTCCATGTACAAGTATGTTTGTTCCCTTTTACAAAAGTGACTGTTATGTACAGAATAGCAAAATCCTTCTGTATCAGTATTTTTGTCATATACTATACAATAAATATTGTGGTCAATTTCATTTCTTGTTATTGATATCAACCAAAAGGTACTAAATGGCACTATGATAGAACAGCTATTTTACACATACTCAGCTGTAGATTTGAGAAATTAGCCAGAGTGTATAATGTATTAATATGTAAATTATCTAATTCGTAATAACTTGTGTAATGTACCTCAGTAAGGGGTGACAAATAAGGGTGAGAGGTGAAAGAGAGAGGCATGTTTTTTGACAATATTGTTTTACAGTTATCTAATGGCTTCATGTATAATAGATCTTATAGCCATTCCCGACTTTGCTGCCGGAGCTATGGAAAACTGGGGTTTGATCACCTACCGTTTGACTTCTTTGTTGTATGACGAGAACAAATCCTCAGACTCGAACAAGCAGTGGGTTGCTGTGGTTGTTGCCCACGAGCTTGCTCATCAGGTTTGTTTATTATGTACATGACTTGTACAAGGAGAAGTCAGTTACTTTCTGGGAAATTATAATCTGTGTTGCTTTCTTGCCTCTGGTGCTGGCTTTTTCAATCTTCTGTACCCTACATGTACTTGTGCATAATATATAATAATTGTAATATGTTGTGGGTCACATTAATTTGTTTTAATTTGTTTTGGATTTTTACTTTAATTGTTTTAAGTAGTTATGCCAGTAGAATGGTTTTTTTTTCGTTATATACCATGTGAATTGATTTTGTTCATTGTGTCATGTCCGCAGTAAGTGTGCTGTCCAACTACATAAAGCTTATAACCACTGTTGTCTATTTGTTTGTTGTTCAGAGCATTAGGATAAAATTTTATTCCATCTATTTTGTGTTTTTCTGTAAATCCTTTTATTTTAAATGTAAACTTTTCTAAACAAGATTAAAGTTTCTTTTTCACAAATTTGAATGCACAATAAATTTTAACCTAAAATACTAATAATAAGCTCTTACTAATAATTTAACTACAGTGTATTCTGAATTTTTTTGTTGGATGCATTTTAAAAACTGATAATTTATTTTGATATAAATTAATTTGTCATAACAATTTTGTTTCCCTATTAAAATTAATAACTAAACAATACTATGTTAAACTATATTTTTTAGATCTGAGTATTGGTGACTAATTTTGTATTTGTTTTAAAACAAAGAATCAAGACAATGATTTCATAATAATGCAGAATCAAATGTCACAGGAAGACAATTAATAACTTGTTATGTCTTTCCAAGTTAAAAAAAAAATGGAATTGTAGTTGTCAGTCAGTTAGAATATTGATTGTCAAATTGAATTTGTTCAATTTGTGATCACTGGCAGCTACATTGTACAGTTAAAATGGCATCATTTAAACCCAATTCAGAAGAATGATAATTATTAGCAACATATTGTTTTGGATATACAGTACATTTTCTGCTGTCCTGTCACTATCTACCAGCGAGTGGCTAGGCTTTGAAAAAACATTCAATCCCTGTAAAACAAAGTAGAATACAAAATCTTAAACTATCTATAAATATTAGATGATTTTTATTATTAATTTAAAAGGCTAGCACTAAACTACAAGAAAGTTTTATTAATAACAATTGAAAAACAGGCACATGTACAAAATCTCAAAATAAATTTGAATAACAGTTACATTCAGGAATTCAATAAAATTAATGGTGATCAAGCCCCAGTAATAATGTTTTGAGAAAATAAAGATGTTGTAAGCAGATGACCTTTTCTGTTTTGATCAGTCCCAGTGATTATCAAACTCGTGTAAATAAATAATACCATTAACTTAAGTTTAAAAAAACGATGTAAAATATCATTGGCTTATGCTATTAATGTTGTCAGATATTAACCTCTTATTACAGGCCATCTGATAGGGTGTGGAAAAAATGGAAAATTAGTGGAAATTTTCGGCAATATTATGCAGAAGAAAGTGACGATTATGCAGAAAAGATGCCAGATTATGCGGAAATTTCTAAAATAAATAAAACTGTTCCCTTGGCTTTTTTCAATGTATAAAATACCCTTTAAAGTCTTACCAAGTATTTTAGTCCTTTATGACATGTTTGACCTTTTGCTGCCATTCATGGACAGGTAAATGCAGTTTTTCCCTAGTTTTTGTCGTTAAATTTGTTCAAAGCTTAGTAACCGGGCATCAAATGGAACGAGGAAAACTGGACACTGGATGTCCCAAACAAGAACCCAGGCCCATCAAAGATGCATAGAAGGCCTGGAGGTTTAAAATTGTTTACAAACGAAAAGGCATGTTTTTCGTCGCTGTTTTGAGTGAAAAACTTCTTTAAAATTGATCAATCTCTTCGCTATTTTTGCTTCTGATGATGGTAAGCAGCTGCTTTCTCGCTTATATGTAGCAATTTTTTTAGTTTTATGCGAAAAATGCCCCAAGGATGCAGAGGAGGCGGAAGTAGGTGAATTATGCGGATCCGCACCATGGCATCCTGTCAGATGTTCTGTCTTAAGTACTAACTGAGCATGAGGGGTGTACTGAAGAAGATTGGTCCGAAGTCCCAGACTTCCATACTAAAATGACTGAGGGCCAATATTCCCCAGTAGATCCTGATCAGCGTAGGTTAATAAGTAGTTTATTGTCTGGTTCTTTAATTTGAATTTGTCAGCTTTGGAAAAAAAAATGTAAGGTTTATATCTGTTTTCATGGAAACTGTGTATATGGCAAAATCCCAAAGTAAGAACCATTCAGAATGTTGTTTTGACTACCTTGCCATAATAATAGTAAACACACATCTATATTCAGATTGTGTCAAATATCTATTATAAATTTCCAAAATAAACACACTGCAGTAGAAACATCAACAAAGTGTACACAGTTTTTGTACACTTTGTGTATGTGTTGAACTAATGTCAGAATAGTCTCTTATCATCTAATTTCTTTTGCATGTAATATCGTAATTGTAGTAAATCAAATGTAGTAAATAAATTAAATTTCTGTGATAAATTTATTTGAGCTTACAATAAAAAACCCAATGATAAAAAGTGATAATAATATTGTAGTCTAAACTTTTGACCTTACTGTGCAGACTTCATTGCTGTTCCTGACTTTCCAACCGGAGCAATGGAAAACTGGGGTCTAATTACATTTCGTTTGACCTCAATCCTGTATGACCCCAGCAAGTCATCACACAGCAACAAACAATGGGTTGCAGTGGTTGTGGCTCATGAGTTGGCACACCAGGTTATATCATTCTCTAATAAATGTTGATGTGCAATTTGACTAGTAATTGTGGTTACATTTTTACTTGCTGACTTTTTAATTTTTGTTTTGATTTAAAAACCTTTTTAATGTGTACTTTATAATGTGCTGTTTGTATGCAGCTTAATGTAACACTCAATAAAGAAACAACATAAAATTTTTTTAATTTACAAAACATGTTTTGACATTCTCTTGTCATCTTCAGTTGTAAATAAGCTTTTAACAGTTGTACATTTGAATTTCATATGGAAACAGTTTCCAATACTTTCCAAGACTTAGAGTTTGATGGGTCATTATAACCACTCTTTATCAATTAATGCCACAATCATGGTATCAACAAACTGCCCAATCATCGATGAACAAGTTGCTGTTAATTTTGTAGCACAAAAGATTACCATAGCAACAATATGACCTGCTAAAAACACCCTTAATTTTAGCTTTAAGCGCTTATAATTTAAAAACGAGCTCTGTGACCGTCATTTTTTATTATCGAATTGTAATCAGCATGATAAGATGCAACTTTTTGCAAAGTTCAGAAAATTTCTTCGAAGGGGATTGCGAGCCACCTTAATTTTTTGAAAATTTAAGTTGGCTCTGAACCCCCTTCGCAGATTTTTTTTAAACTTTGCAAAAAGTTGGATCTTATCATGCTGATTACAATTTGATAATAAAAAATGGGGGTCACCGAGCTTGTTTTTGAGTTATGAGCGCTTAAAGCTAAAATTAAGGGTGTTTTTAGCAGGTCATGTTGGTGCTATGGTAACCTATTGTGCCACAAAATTAACAGCAACTTGTTCTTTGATGACTGGGCAGTTTGTTGATACCATGATTGTGGCATTAACCGATAAAGGGTGGTTATAATGACCCATCAAACTTTAAGTCTTGGAAATTACTAGAAACTGTTTTCAGCCACCTTAAGGTACGTTATAAAAATTATGTGACAAAACTTGCGTTACAATTTGAATATGAAATATGAGATACGTGGAAACAAAAATAGCGCACGCATAACAATAAAATAGAAGAAAAAAGGAACAACATAATTAAAAGGAAAGACTGAGACAAATCTAGATGCCTGAACTGCTGATTAAAAATGGGATTTTCGCACTTAATGTGCAATGCCTTTTTGATCTTAGTTTGGAATTTTGAGGCAGCAGAGTCTAAGATCGTGAAACATTTTGTATCGCAAGAGTCATGTCAGGCCCTAGATGACTGCAGGTGCCTGTAAACATGGGAAGACTTGCCCGACAAGAGGTGCTCACGAACATGTGTGGCGAGTGGTCTCGCCAATGTAGCTGGCATTTACAGCCAGCACACGAAAATTTATAAACGACATGCAAACGTAGACCTTGCAGCACTGAATCTTTCACGCTAAACATGCTTCTAAATTTAAATGTACTAAAGACCAATGTACTACGCCATTATCAAAGTTACAAAAGACATGTATTGATCTTTTAATTTCCACAATCAACACAGTCAAAGATGATGAAGATAACCCTAGTTGTGAACAACAGGAACTACATTTTAGTGAGTGAGAGAATCCTGAGATAATGTTTTTTTTTCTCAATTTACAGTGGTTTGGTAACTTAGTTACAATGGACTGGTGGAACGATCTTTGGCTAAATGAAGGTTTTGCCAGTTTTATGGAAAATGTTGGAGTCAACCATGTTCACCCTGAATGGAAAATGATGGATCAGTTCTTTATTGACAAATTCCAAGTTTCAACTGCTTTGGACCAACTCGCTAATTCTCACCCCATCATGGCTGAAGTGAAGGACCCTGCACAGATTAATTCTTTGTTTGATTCAATCTCTTATGACAAGGTGAGTGAAAATCCACTGTCACTTGGTTGTTGAAATGACTCATTTACATGTACAGTTGTTGTACATGCACTGTGCAGCTGTGCAAATCAGAAGAGTGTGGGTACCAGAATTTCTTGCAGAATATTATTTTGCTGTGTGGGAGAACCAATCAAATGAGAGATGAATAATGTACAAATTGCTAAATTAAGAGAACTATCTGGCTCTGGTTTGACCTGCCAGCTGATGTTTTTTATTTATGACTGAAATATCATTTCAGCAGTGTTTGTACAATGTATTTGTTGGATAGCTCTCTGTAGCTTTCAAAGTGCAAATTTTATGAAAATTGTGGGGTTTTTTTACTTTCAATTGGTTTCTCACACCTAACAAGAGAGAAATACAAGAAAAAATTTGGTAATTTCAGTGTTTGCTGGATGAATGTGACTCCTTTAAATTCAAATGATAGACCTTTTGCATGATCTGGTGACATGTTCAAAATCACACATGCTAGAGGGACTTCCAAAACAAAAGCAAGTCAAGGTGGACTGGTATGAATTGCTTTGTTTTGCTCTGCTTTGTTGTGGAGGTCCCATGTGCAACTTGTGTCAAAGCATGTGTGATTTTGTAACATGTGAGAACATCTTTTTGTAACGTGAGAAAATTGCACAAAGGGCCTATTTACATGTTTTTGTTTTGTTGTATTTCATGGTATCCAGTTTGAGTTCACAGTGTATTTTGTGATTGACCTTTCATGTTCAGGGTGCAGCCATTATCCGGATGTTGGAGGATGTTATTGGAAGAGATGTCTTCTTCCAGGGATTGCAACATTACCTTCAGACATATAAATTTAGTAATGCAGAGACAAATGATCTATGGCAGTGCCTTACAGAACAAATACAACATGGACAGGTACAATTTCATACTGTCAGTGCCTACAAGTTAAGATCTCTTGAAGCACCAAAGTTGGCAATTCCAGCTGAAAGCGGTACCTTCTAGAACTCGGCAGCGAGATTATTTAATTGATATATTACCTGACAAGCTAAGACATGAAACTGACTATGATAAGCTCGTTAGAATATTCGTGAAGAATTTTCTCAAGCAGAGAGCTTATGATTGATAATTTATTATTATTATTATTATTATTATTATTAATATTTATACAATGTATTATTTTTTCTCTCGCCGTATGGATTTTTAATGCATGTTATTGTATTTTAGACTACCCATCTAATTGAAATTTTTATTCTGTATAATATTTGATTGTAATTTTGTTGTACATTAGTTTTAGTAGTTAGTATATTAGTAGGTGAAGGGCCATCTTTATGGATATACTACTAATAAAGTCTTTATTATTATTATTATTATTATTATTATTATTATTATTATTATTATTACAATGATATGTATGAAGTTTCAAGATTTATTGTGCCCCTTGCTATCTGCAATACTAGCTCATACTACCAATTATTTCAGGTACATTTAACTGTATTACAAATATTTTTGTCTAACAAAATGTACTCTCGCTTTGACAGCATGGTGGGAATGGACTTAATGTCACAGAAATGATGACGACATGGACAAATCAAATGGGCTTCCCTGTAATGACAATTAAGAAAGATAGCAATGACCCAAAGATACTTCATGTAACACAGAAACACTTTCTTGTTAACAGTAACATGCAGTCCCCGTCACACGATGGGTAAGTCTGCTGTACAGTGTACTATTTGTTGCATCTGTTTAATATTGCACTGGGTAAACTGGCATAATCTGACTGTCTGACTACAGTCATACAGTCAGATATAATTATGCAAATGGAAGAAACAGACTGACCTGAAGCATCGGTGGAGGTAATCAAATGCAATAGCTTACTTAGATTTCTTTCCAAATTTTATTGGCTTATGAGGTTATTTAGTGTATTAACATTGTAATGCGCTTTTGATCTCTGTATGGTAAAAGGTATAAAAGTGTATTTATTACTCAATGATTATAATTATTATTTGTTGTCTATTTCGGCAGACTCCTTTGGGAAGTTCCCTTAACTTATGTAATTGAGGGTTCAGAGCAGAGACATGCAGTACTAATAAAACATCGAGCTGAACAGAGTAAGAACTTTGACTTATTTTATGTAATTTTTTTAATTATTTTCTGATAATAATAATAATAATAATAATAATAATAATAATAATAATAATAATAATAAATAGATTAATATAGCGCCATATCCTAACTGCTCTATGGTGCTTTACAATACTGTATTAAAGAAAAAATGACTACATTAAAAACATTAAAAGCATTAAAAGATAACGAACAAAAATCACATGAAATCACAAAATATTTGGAAAAAAAGCTTTTTTAAAAAGGTTCATGTAGGTCTTCAGACATTTCTTAAAAGTAGCTAAAGAAAAACCAGGCTGTCTCATACATGTATGAATGGGCTGAACATTCCACAACTGTGGGGCAACCGCTGCGAAAGCTCTGTCACCATATGACTTTTGAATAGACCTTGGGACAACCAGAAGAGACTGATTGGATGACCTGAGACTACAACTGGGGATATACAGTGTTAGCAAATCACTAATATTGCCTGATTTCATACCGTGAGGGACTAGGTACGAGTCTGCTAATTATGGGATTAGCAACTATTGATCCCCATAGTCAGAAAGAGCACACCGAGATTCATAAAATCCCCAAGTTTGGTGTTAATCAGGCTAGTCTTGACTGAGATACAGGCATTTAAAAACGTAAAAAATTTACAAAGAAATGTGTGGAAAACCGGACAAATGCGGACAAAGTTGATGCGAGGCTTCCCTTGAGGCCTGGCGCGGTGAAGTGTCTTTGGTGTCAGGCGGATCTTGCAGCATACAAGAGAGTGGTCTGTGTCACAGTCTGCGCTGTGACAGGTGCAGGTAAGAAGCAAGTACTTGAGGCTTGTGCGCCTGATGATGATCATGTCAAGCTGGTGCCAGTGTTTCGAGCGTGGATGATGCCAGGAGACCCAATGTTGTGGCTTCGTCTGGAAGAAGGTGTTGGTCACACACAAGCTGTGGTAAGAGCAAAACTCTAGTAGACGCTGTCCGTTGTCATTGACCTTGCCAACTTCAAAGCAACCAAGGCAGGAGGGCCAGGAGTCTCGATCGGGGCCCACCCTGGCATTAAAGCTGTCCAGAAGGACGATTTGTTCATTGTTGGGGATGTTCTTGATGACGACATTCAAGCTGGAGTAGAATTCGTCTTTAGCCTCAGGTGTTGATGTCAGAGTAGGAGCGAGATGAGGGAGATTGGACCATCAGAGGTGTAGAGGCGGAGAGTCAGCAGTCGTTCACATCCCTTGTCGCCTGGTTCAACCATCTTCAACAAGGTGGTCCTGACTGCGAAGCCCACCCCGTGTTCTCTACGATGCTCAGCACCCTTTCCTTGCCAGAAAAAAGGTGTAGTCCTTTCCTTTCAGTGTTCCAGAGTCTGCTAGACAAGTCTCCTGCAAGGCGGCGATGTCTATCTTCAATCGCAGAAGCTCATCGTTGATGACGGCAGTCTTTCTTGCATCACTAATGTTCTGGAGACAGGGCTTGAAGTAATTTCCGGAGAGTCTTCGGACACGATGACCGGCCAAATTCATTTTAGCTTGGTCATGTGCCGTTTCTGGCCGGTCAAATTATATAAAATAAATAACTCTTAAAACAGGGGCCCATGAACCAAAACTGGCGTTATATATTTCCAAAAAAGTTTTTGCTTAGAGCTTATAGCACTTTAAAGCACTCATTGTCAGCAACAAAAGCAAAATGAAAATAAGCTTATGTGTATTAATAGGTACATTCTAGTGTGCGTATCACGGTGTGTAAGATCTTGATCCTAAAACTACACCAGTAATCCATGTTACTCCTCATTACAAGAGAAGAAAAATTTGACATGTATTCATCGAGAAAAGCTTAGTAACCAGGCATTTTAACTTGGGTGTGCCGGAACCAGAAGACACATCAAGTGTTCAAGAAATATGGTAAAATTGGAAAGAGAACCAATTGGAAAAAAATATATGAACCATAACCAGTCTATTGAACCCCTTTTTTGTCGTCAGTACAATCAAAATGAACCATAAAAATAATAATCAATCTATCTAATCACTTTGTATTTTGACAATAATTGTTGTGAAGCAATAGCGAAACAGCAGCACTATTTGTGACTGTCCCTGTGGGGCCTGAGCCTCAGCTTTGCGAATCAATGTCAATGACAAAAAATGTTACGAACTTTTTCTACTCGAGCTCATATAGCTCTGTTGTTAATGCATTTGAATCTTCGCTTATGTCTGCTTCTTCGTTTCCACTGTTTTCCTCATCCTCTGCTGAACTCTCTTCAGTTGAAGAGTTGTCGATGAAAGCCTTCGACTTTTTTGCAGCTCCTTGGCTTTTGTACTTCTTCCTTTTTTTCTGATTTGGTCGGCGGTGAGCAGTTGATAGCTATGATTCGATGGCTGGAGTAGGATCGTAATCTTGAAGCTCTGGACCCTCTGCCAGAATTGTGACGAGGTTATTAAGAGTACTTTCGCTGAGTGTTGTCCTCGTTTCTGTCTTGACACAATTCATTAGAGAGAACAGCCTTTCCATTTTTGCAATGGAGATTGGGATGGCGAACAGAAGCTCGCCCAAAATAAGCACCATGCTCCACTTCTTACATTACTTCGACCCGAGTCAAAGATACGTCTCCACACACGAAGGTACGGTGTTTTCGAGGGATCAAGGTACCGTTTTGTGTAATCAAGGAGATGATGCCACTGAACAGCATGGAAATTTTAATTCATTTCATTTTCAAAACGATCAAATGTGACCGGTCAACATGACCGGCAAAACGATAGGTTGACCGGTCAACTCCCAAATCAGTTCGGACATTGTCCGTTGACCGGACGTTATTTTGAGCCCTGGGAGATCATCAAATCTTGTGGTCATGGTGCGTACGTTCCAGATTCCCAGTTTAAGAGCAGGACTCTTAATTTTGCTCGTTCTTATTCTCTTGCTTGGTGCGGATGTTGCGGTCTGCTTGTTGGTTGTTACCTAATCCCGTTGCACCCAATGAGGGTGACAGACCGTGGCGGGACAGCACCTTATTAACTGGGGGCTGCCCGGCTTAGGCGGGCAGTAGCTGTCCAGTGAGATCCGAAGATCCCTCCCACCGACGAAAGCGACCCCTGGTGCCATGCTCTATGCCAATCAAGCATTTGTTTTTCGGGTCGAAAAACAAAAACAAAAAAAACATTGGGAGACAGAGCATTTCAAGTTGCGTCTCCGGGACTGTGGAACGGTCTCCCAAATGACATTAGAAATGCTAAGACAATGGACGTTTTTAAGTCCTTAGTGAAAACTCATCTTTTTAGGAAAGCGTATGCTTGTTATTTTTAGAATTTTATATTTTTGACGCTGTGTAATTTTTGGCTTATATCTTAGATATGGTTTGCATAGTTTTATTATATTAGATTTATTATTTTTATTTTAATGTAACTTGTAAGGCGCATTTGAATATATTCATATGGATATTTGCGCCGAATAAGTAATAAATTATTATTATTATTGTGGCTTATAACCAGTAACTGCCGCTTTCTGTGTTGGTTCGACGCTGTGAGGCAAAGCTGGAGTGTCCTCTCCAGGGCACAGGCCAGGGCAGGGGGATATGGAGGACCAGCTCTTGCCCAGTTAGCGAGACCCCCCTATCCATGGCAATGACTGGTCTGGATGAAACAGCAGGGTCAGTATGGTCTGGGGCCATTGACGTCGCAGGAGTTGCCAGAACGAGATTGATTACAACCACGAACTGCCTATGGGACTCCAGCTCCAGATTTTTCCTCGAGGTTAACTCCTGAAGCCATTTCTCTGAAGAGATATTAGCCGCAGGGCAGCGGAGGTTTTTGACAGTTTTCCTTCTCTGCATGTGGCAGGTAGCACAGGGTAGCATGATACCTGTGGCAGGAACGCTTCTAGCAATTGATAAAATTACTGGGTAGTAAATTTTGGGCCCTTTGATGCATGCGTTCCCAGAATAACCTATGATCTCTGATAACTTTCAGTTGATGTGTTGTCACAAGAAAATAATAATGTAGAACATTACAGTATTTCTCATTTGTATTAATTAGGCTTTTTACTTTAATCAATTAAAGTAAATAAATCATCAGTGTTCTTTTATGTATTTGTCACTGTACATGCTGTATAGAAAGAATCTTGTTGATGTCTTTCTAATAAGTTTTAAGACGTTTCTGGAATGGTGATAAAGTGGTATAGGTATTTGATTTTAAGTTCTTTGGAAAACTGTTCCATACTATGCTCAATCAATAAGTATTCGAATTATGAAGAACTTTAGATTTGGGGCAGCAAGCGAGCACAAATTTCAAATTTCATTTCAGTATATACGGTACATACACACTGTAATTGTCAGTATCTAATACACTTTCCTCTTTGGTAGTTCATTTACCTCATGCAATTAGTGAAAACGCATGGTTCAAAATGAATGCTGCACAAACTGGATATTACCGTGTGAACTATGAGAGTGAAAACTGGGAGAAACTAATTCATCAGCTGAATACAGATCATAAGGTAAATAAACTGCAATATGACAGTGTGATGTTTACCTTGTTGTAATGTGGTTACCGTCTTAAAACGCATTTCTCTTCTATGTTAATCAGGTGACTTTGTGTATCTGTGTATTTTTTCATTGGCTTTTTATTTAGATCTCTACGTGTATTTCATATTTGCCCTCAGTGTGCTAGGTTTGTGTTGAAACTTCTGAGATAATTTCTTGTGGTCATGGGGCAAAAGTTGATAAATAAATAAATATTTGAAAGTAACAACACAACTTTTACTTCTTTTGTGATATTACACGTACATTTTCAGTCTTAGCATAACAGTCTTTTTTGGAAATGTTTCCACAATGTTAGGGCGTTGTGATACAAACTGATCATTGAATAATTCATTAATAATTATTTAGAAACTGAGTGACGCAGATCGTGCTGGATTGCTTGATGATGTTCTCAATCTTGCTCGGTGAGTAGCGGTCTGGTAACATGAGCATATCTTTCATTTGAATTGTCAGCTATGAAGAGATGATCATGAGGTATCTCGATTCATTGACAAGCTTGCTTCCTATTTGTTTTCAATGCTACCAATCTGACTACACTGTGATAGTTGGTGTAACGTCTTTTTTTTAGGAGTGGCATGTTGTCTTATGAAGTGGCTCTGAGTCTCACTCCATATCTTAAACAAGAAAGAGAATACGTTTCATGGATGTCGGCGCTTAAAAATATGGCTTATTTTGCAACTCAATTTTCCACTTACGACACTCTGAATGGAACAACAAACTATTATGACACATATAAGGTGAGATAAAGTTGTTCCTCCATGGTCATTCAAAAAAGGTTAATTTCTTTTAATTCACGATTAGGGTTGTAATTTTTGGTTTAGTGAAGTGAACTGATTTTACGTATTGCAAGGAGACCTAAAATAATCCAAAAGCATGAAAACAAATTGCAAGTGATCCAAAAAAACGAGGGAGTTTTGTTGCCTCCACAAACACTCTCTTTTAATTAACTTCCTTTACCTTGTATTTCTCATACCTTATTTGTTCGTTTGTTGTCTTTTCTGTTCAGAAATATGTCCTCTCTCTAATTAAGGACGTAGTTCAAGAATTGGGCTGGGAAGAAACCAGAAATGAAGCACATTTAACGAGGTGATTTTATTTTTAGTGTAAACACTTAGTTTCAATTAGGTTCAAGGATTTGACTTGTCTTCAAACCATCATGAGCATTACAAAACATTATGTAAGTTGTGGCAATGATCATTCTTATATTCTCTTATTCTCTACTTGCACAAATCCCATTATACACCTCTTTTACCCCCCAAAAATTTGCATAGGCATTGTTTTAGATTACTCTGGGACGTGTTCATGTCCCAGGAGAAATTGCAGACAATGAGTATGCAAAATTTTGGGGGGTTAAAGAGGTGCATTATGGTATTGTGCAAGTAGTGAATAAGGAACGCATCAGATTGAAGAATCCCTTTCAAATGCAATGCCAGCAGGAAATCTGCTAATACCAAAATACCAAGGCAGGTCAACAAATGATAGGGTCAATGGATTGTCTTTTTTTCCCTTCATTCCGTTGACTTGCGCATTTAAACACGGAGCGATCCTATGAAAGGCAAGGACACGCTCCCTTGAAGCACTTTGCTGGCTTTCCTGTGCAATGGTTGTAGCGAGAATAGTGGTCGCAGGGTGGTCGCATAACATAGAAGTCGTGGAGAAATAGCGTTTTTGTCGTCAAACCAACGGTGTCATTTACGTAAAATAATATAAGGTAAATAATAAAAATACAGTGAAAATAAAACTTATATTAACACTTGGCTTTGGAAGACCAATAAGGATGAATTATCTTTGTCGTCGCTGCACGTGGAACATTCAAATTTCGCCGCTAACTATAAAATAACAAAGCTGATGCCTGCGAGCTATCTGTGTCCATTTATCTCAGCATGCTGAGAACGAAACGAAATCTCGTAAGAGGTGATTTTGGTTAGCCTGTGAACACAGACGGATTTTGGTGGGATTTTTAAAATTATTCAGGTTTATGAGCGTTATGATGGTGCAAACAAAATGCAAATTGAACAACACTGAGTTATTCCTCAAACTGTTCCATATTCAGAGCAAAGAAATTGGAAACAACAAGTACTACAAAGAAACAACGGAACTTGAAAAATGGCAAAGTGAAATTTCGTCTGAATATTGACGATAGACAGGAAATGGAAGACTCAAGCCTGAATGCCATAAAACAACTGATTACGTTCGTAAAAGGTCGACTGAATTTTAGCTGCAAGAGAACAATAGCAGCTAATGTTGACGTTACGGAATCTCTTTTAGACTGGCTGAAGAACAACCATGCATATTACCGTAGATAAAATATATTACCTTCGTAGTCTGTTTGTATTTTTTTACGAATATTAGTTTTCAAATTTATTTCTCAACCGCAGACAACCGGCAGAAAAACAGAATCCTGTGGCAACTCGCTAAAATTAGACTTGAGTGAAAAAGCCAATCAAATGGGAGCATTGGCCGTCCGTTGGGATTTGTAATTGACAGGCTGAACACCTCAGCCTCGTTAGATATGATCGCTCCGTGTTTAAAAGTCAACAGAGACCTTAAGCACCACGACGGGAGCCACGACGACGGCATACCGGAAGCAAATTTTCTGCTCCGGGCATGCGCAGAAACTGAATAACTGATTGCAATCCGCCGTCGTCTGCACGTTGACGACACCACATTCACTGTTTTGACGTAGTGTCGACAACGTCGTAGTTCATTGCAAAGTTTTTTAGTCCTTTTCTTTGATGTATCGTTTTTTTTTTCTTACGACACATAAAGAAGTACCTTTCTGGTGTTTGCTGTTAAAGTTTTTTGAGGAGAAATTCACCAATGAACATCCCTGAAGCAGGAAAATGCGCTAGCACAAGCCGCTAGTCGCAAATTCACAGAAAACCGCAAGCTCGAAGAAATCCACTCGGTAAGATCTATTACATTTGTAACTTCTGTACTTTAGTTTCACTGATCCAGTTTACAGTCAAACTAAGTGAAGTGTACCCCTCAATATTACACTAATGAACTGATTTTTTGAAACTTGAACCCGCTAGTCGTTTCAAGAATGCAATAATGATTATTCGAATATTGAACTCGCTCGTTCGATCCAAGAATACGGCTAACGGGTTCCGTTTTCGAAAAATCAATTCACTATTGCATTCTAGAGAAGACTAGTAGGTTTGAAACCTACAAGTCGCAACAGTGAATTGATTTTTCGAAAACGGAACCCCATTAGCCGTATTCTTGGATCGAGCGAGCGAGTTCAATATTCGAATAATCAATTCATTATTGCATTCTTGAAACGACTAGCAGGGTTCAAGTTTCAAATAATCAGTTCATTCATGCAATCTTGAGGGGTACGCTTCACTTAGCTTGACTGTAATATGCGGTGTCGGAGATCAGGAGTGCCTCAGCAACAGAAGTCACAGAACGAAGAGCATTTTTCTCGACTCGAAATTCAGCTTTACAGTGTACAGGATCCATGGTTTCAAGGTCAAATTCTTCGTAGTGTTTATATATAAGGGAAGCTAGGGTTCTTTGAAACCTTTTTCTTCAATACAAGGACGAATTCTTCATCGTCTATTGTTTCCTCGTTTTCAAGGTATTTTCGAAGTGGTATCTTTTCAGAAAACTGGCGGGATTAAGTTGCCGTCGCAGTGTTGCTTAACATGCTTAGGCGAGTGAAACGCGACGCCGGTCTCGCCTCAGCCTTTACGCGGATGTGCCGTCCCCGTCGCCACCTCCCGTCGCGGTGCTTAAGGTCTCTAATGGTTAACTGGAAACGGGCTAATGTCTTGAGTTTATCAGTCCCGTTCCTTGGCGAAACACAAAAAAGTGTATTCCAGATTTCCTTAGCTGAGTTTTGTGCAAAGGTTATTGTATTGTACTTGACTCTTTTTGTTTATTTGTAGATATCTTCGCGCAGCTGTGTTGCATTTGGCCACCGAATATGAAGATGTGGAGGAAGTGCGTAGCAACACAGCTATAGCTTTACAATTGTTTGATGGTTGGCTTAATCACGATATACCGTGAGTATTCTCTTCTCCGACCTATTTGTTGACCGTGGAAGCAAGCTTTTTAAGCCCGTTTAAAACAACTATACATACATACTTTATTGCATAGCTCCCGCTTCGGGGCTCTCCCGCCATACATGAATCTAAAATATAAGATTACAAAATTGAGATAATAACTATTTACAAATAAAAATATAGATTATAAAGAAAAACAAAAAAACAAAAAAACAAAACAGGTTATACTGTATTTCAATGTTAAAATCACATGTTATGAATTTAAAATATTCTTAAAAATTCTCCTTTTAAAACCACTTAGGCTTTCCGTGTCTCTGATGAACTTAGGTAAAGAATTAAAAATTTTGGCCCCACGGAAGGCAAAAGCCCTTTGCCCAGTCGCGAGCCTACACTTGGCAATGTAAGCTCGCTCTTTGCCTGGTATCTCTTTGGTGAATTTCTGAGCGTTGTTTAAATCGTTTACAGAGATAGCCAGGAGTCAAGTTGTTGATGCATTTATAAACCATGACTAAGTCATTAAAGAGAAGTTTTTTCTTTACGTTAAGCCATTTAAGGGACTTCAGGGCCTCTGTGATATGATCGTACTTTTTCAAGCCAGTTACGATCCTGCAGGCGTAGTTCTGGACTAACTGAAGTTTTTTAATATTCTTAGTGCTGGTGTTGCTCCAAACTGTCGAACAATAAAATAGTTTGCAAAAGACGAAGGCATTTATAAGATACATCAGAGTGCTTTGATCCAATAAATGCTTTATCCTATTGACTCTTGTTAGTTTAAACATACAGCCAGATGCAGTTTTAGTGATATGCTCATTAAAGTTAACGTAGCAATCAATGTGCACTCCCAGGTCCTTAGTTACTGTCACAGGCTTTATTTCAGTTCCCAATATTGCGGCACTTAGAAGAGTGGCAGGTAAAGTCCTCATTAGTTCTTTGAGATCTTCGTTTACAGCAGAGATAACGTCGTGAAGTTTGTTTGACGGGACCTCGAGGAAGATTTTTGTGTCATCCACATAGCCGAAAGGCTTGCAGTGTTTTGGGACTCGAAAGAGATCGTTTACATATAATGAAAACAGTACTGGGCCCAAGATGGATCCTTGCGGTACTCCGACCTTTAAGGGTAGAGGGCTGGACAAGGTATCCTGAATCTTAAGGACTTGCTGACGTAGTGACAAATAGCTCTCAAACCAGGCACACGCTAATTCCGATACACCAGCGTTGCGAAGGTTGCGCAGCATCAAGTCATGTCGAATGCTATCAAAAGCTTTAGACATATCCAAGAGAACAATAACAGACGTCTTTCTGTGGTCCATGTTATTAAGCAGTTCGTCTGTGAAATAAAGTAAGAGGATTCGGTTGAGTGAAATTTTGCATTTGATGTATTATATTGCTTGAGTCGAGGAAATTGACAAGCTGTGAGTGAGCTGCTTTTTCACATACTTTACATAAAATAGGTAGTAGTGAAATTGGTCTTGTGTTCGCGGGCTCCTCACTGTCCCCTGATTTAAGAATTAGAACGATTTCTGCTTTCTTCCAATCAAGTGGAAAGACTAGTTATGATAGGAGCAATAACTGGTGAACTATCTTTCAGAATTTTGGCATGTACTTTATCGCAACCGGGAGCTTTGTTTTTTTTGTTTTTTTTTT
>JAHPZR010010841.1:10000-12500 GCA_019787425.1 Platygyra sinensis | reverse complement strand
AAATGTGTTGAAAATAACTTTAAGTGGCGAGAGAATAAAGCTCTTGCCACAGTTTGAGCTTCCGTGGACATAAATATTACGGAATTTTCCTCGTCCTTTTGATAGAGCCTCGTACACGGCTCCGCAAAAAACCTTTGGCGTAATTTCTTGGTTTGCCAGAACCTGATGAGCTGCCTCGAACCATTCTCCTGCACACCCCATAACGCATTCGCCCTCTTTGGCTTCTTGTAAGATTTGCACTCTTGTTTTCTTGGAACGGCCCATCAGCGATTCAGCGGTAGAAAATTCTTTCGCTAGTGCTAAGGCTTCGTCGACAGCTTTATGGCCACGATTAGCTATGAACTGCGCCAAACAGAGCTTCCCTTCTCGTTCTTGAGCCGTTGCAAGGCAAACCAACTCTAGCCTGGTGGTAATCGATTTCGCTTGGATGATTTTACAGGCTTCGTAGACAGTCAATCGTTCTTCGTCTCGTTTCTTCTCTATCCCACCAGAAACTTCTTTCGCCTTTCGCTTATTGCCAGCAGTCGCTGTCTCTGTTTTAGGCACCGTGGTCAAGTCAGGGTGCCCTGGAGAGTGTAGCGCCTCGGTGTCTTCTTTGGTGACGTATTTATACGCACTATAGTAACCGTTATGGTGATCACTGAAATGAACTTGAATGCCGAATTTTTCGTTCAAGTACCTCTTAACCTGTAGCCACCGACCTCTCTTTTCTAATTTCAGAGCCATGTGAAAATGGTAATTGTTAAGATCGTCACCGCTTTCCAAGCGTAAATTAGCATGGGCTTCTATGCATAAAAAAAACCCAGTTTAGTATATTAAATCCAAAAAACTTCCACGCTTCTATGACGGCTTCACTAAAACTCTCTCTCGTTGGAAATTTGGATGTGTCAGCTCGACTGTACGTTATGATGTACACCATTCGCTGAGTTTGCAAATCAAGCGACGCCATAATCACTGAGATTACATATGCCGTACATGGCCTTTTATTTCATTCCAAATCACGTCCCTTACCGGTGAGAGCAGAAACATTTCCAAAAATTTCGAAAGGCCGTGTAATAGTTCTTAGTTTTGTCATTTTAATCTTAGATGTTCATATACTCGTGTTTCAATAGCACATAGGCCTTTAAAACACACCAGTTGCGCATTTTTTCACGAGGAGTGCATATACGTCAAAATCAGACAATCGTGGACAAAATTCCTTGGGACACTTGTGGAATTACATTAATTTTCTGTGTTTTTAAAACGGAGTTTTAAAAAAGCACTGTTATTCGTTTAAAAAGGCGTTGTTCCCCCCCTCCCCCCCCCCCCCAAATACAATGTTGAACCTCTGGAGAAATAGCGTGTACACGTGTGCAACATTGTAGGGAGGGTGGAGGGCTGGGGGAAGGGGGCGAAACCAGTGTAGATGAATTCGCGCCTGACTGTTTGTTTAGCGCGTGTGAAAAGGCGTCGCAAATGTAAATTTGTCCCAAGACTTTGTCCATGATTGTAGATATTAAACAGTGTTTTACTTCCCCTCTTCAGTTTGCCTTCTACTGGCTCTGGCCCTGTGTCCTATTAAACTCTGTTCGACCTATGACAAGCTCGACCTATGGGGGCTTATCTTACTCAAGAGAGAGTGTAGCACAAAAATCTATATTAGGAAACAGTTTCTTTTACATTGTATGGTTCGTTTACTTTTAGGGGATGTAACATTCAGTATCACAAAATACTGACATTTCAATGTTTCAATTAAGTAAATGAGTTATTATGGGAGATGTTTGTGAAACAGAACGCGAGTGTTTACTAGGGCGATATGAAGTTGATCTTATCTCGAGAACTTTACACTTATACAAGTATCTGAAATTTACGCAACACCTCCTAGGAGTAAAGACGTTGATGAACATCGTGATACTTTAAAGCCCGCACAAAATGACTGCTTTGTGAAGCCAAGAATAAATGGATAACAGCGTAAGTGTGAATATATATATTACTTCCACAAGAAAAGGAAGGAAATACCCATGTTGTTGTGTAGCACAAGATACTGGCTTCTGAAAAAAAATACTGTAAGTCGGGGTTTTCTCAATGTTATTGCGGATTAAGGCTTTCATTCCTTGATCGAGGAGGGAAACACCAGAAGAAGGAAGAAAAGCTAAGAAAGGGAAGCTAAGGAGTCAACAAAGGAGAACGGAGGGCCTGATCACTGGTTGCGTTTCAGTCCAGCTGTACAGCGGTCCAATATGCACAAATATTCGTTTCAGTATAAAGAGCTGAATATCTGTTAGATAACTAGGCCGATAAATATTAAGGTAAAATACAGAGACAGGGTCAAGTTGAACTTTGTGCTATTTATTCCTCGGTAATTAAAAAAAATAGCACCGGACAAAGATGCCACCTGTTGTATTATCCATTTCAGATAATTTCAGTAAGACGCAGATAATAAGAAGATAAGAAATCTTGATAAATATTATCAAGACCAGTTGTAACAATACTGACTTGCTTTAAATCGTGACAAAATGTA